>JBBPRQ010000104.1:0-68961 GCA_038093095.1 Boletus insuetus
GCATTGGGCCTGGGTGGGGGCTAACCCCCCCCCCCCCCCCCCAGTGACCCCCGAACAACGCCATTGAACCGGCCTCCAGATCGACAAGGAGCTCATGTACTGGCCGAGTTTCACGATCCACAAGTGTAAGCAACGCGTGACCAAGATCACACAATACCTGATCAAGATGAGACGCATCAAGCTACGGCAAGAGTGCGTTTTTTCTTCTTTCTTTTCTTGGACCTCGGACATGTGTCATTGAGAATACGTGTGCCTCCCCAGACCAACGCGCGTTGGTGTGAAAAAGAAGCTCGACCGCAGAGAAGCGACGCGCGAGCGTAAAGCCCTTTCTGCTGCCCATCTTGAAAGATCGATCGAGAAGGAGCTTATCGAACGACTGAAATCAAAAGCGTACGGTGATGCACCGCTCAACGTGAACGAGAGTGTGTGGCAGGCTATCCTGGACCGAGAACAGGGGAGGAAAGAAAAGGAAGTGGAAGGGAAGGGAGTGCAGGACTTGGACTTGGTGGATGATGAGACAGACGGGGAGGAAGACGAGGAGTTGGAGGAGGAATTCGAAGGCGAGTTTGTGAGTGATGTGAGTGGAGACGAAGGTGGATTGAACGACTTGAGCGACCTGGAGGATATAGTGGTGAGTTCCGACGGCGGACAATTCGTCTTCATCCTTGAATGACCCACAGGACGAGGGGCCATCCGAGGAGGATAGCGAAGGCTTAGATGAGGAAGATGACGAAACCTCAAAAGATCACTCGGATTCAAAGTTAAAAACGGTATTGGGCAAGCGGAAGGCAAAAGCACCGACAAAAACACCTCCCCGGAAGAAATCCGAGAAACCGAGGAGTGCGTTCTCTCTACTTTGTCACTTGCTTCCCTGGTCATCCTGAACCACGCCACAGAGGGCCCGAGGGTGGAGATCGAGTACGAGCACGAGCTGGAGAGCATACCTATTGCCCGATCTTTACTTTCAAATTGGTAGCATTTCTTTTCGGGGCCTCGTCCCAGATTGTGGGTGGCCTCCAGATGAACGTTCACTCCGAGCATGCATTTCACAATTTCGGAGACGAGTAGGAGAGTTCTGAGCCCAATCTGGCGCAGTAGTGAGAAAAGATTCGAGCGAAAGCGATGGATGGATCCTCTGTACGTGTCTGGTTCGCCAGGGATTCCAAACTGCTAGCCCAAGTATGTCACACATACACGTGCGGGTGCATTGATATTGTATTCTCTCGTCTCACTAGAGTGAAGCCTCGGAGTAAGGGTAGATCATACCTGTTTGTCGCTGTCTCCCGGGGCGTCACTTGACAGCCAAGTGGTAACCAGTTAGAGGAGTCATGAAATTGTGTAAAGTCGTGAAAGGACAGAATGGCACTAGCACGTCGTCTAAATACAAAGAAAGAAACGGCAGTCCATCGTGCTATAACCTACCATCCAAAGAACAAGTCCGTCACCTGCCCAAGCACGCCCTTATTGGGGCCTGGTCCTTGCGACGGCACTGTCGACACAGGTGTCATTTTTTGCCCAGAAGAGGCAGCGGCCGGCGCGTGCTCTTTACGAAAAGCGGCGACCGATGGTGCAAGCTTGATCGGCGTGCCCACCATGGTCGCAGGAGACGGGCTATCGACGGCCATTGCAGATGACTGCGTACTCTGAGATAGTGTCGCTGTCAAATTTGCAAGCTCGGATCCACGCAGTGACGATCCGAGGTCTGCCGCCACCGCTGCTGCTGCCGAGTCCTACAAGAGAGAGAGAGCCGAGGCGTTGGAACATTTCCAAAGGAAAAGACGAGCAACGTACAGCCCACTTGACACCGACCATCCAAGACCCGGCCAAGACCTCGCCGTTCCTTCGAACGACGCGTGAAGCTTCTCCGGGTTCTCTGAACCCGATTCGAAAACAGTTGACGATCTCCGTGTTAGGTTCGGCTTCCGTGACCGCCCCGAGCGACTTGAAGTATTCGACAGTGACGGAATACTTGTCAGGGGGGTATCCGAACACGATCACGTAGGTGATTGGGGTTGTGGCGGGTGCTGCTTCTGTGCGGGGTGGGCGGGCTGGTGATGGCATGGCAGGACCATCGAGAGAAAATGCCTGCTAAGAAGCACGGGTCAATTTCGAGTCATCAAGGTTATACTGTCTGCGACGCACTCTCGGTAGCACCCTCTCAGACGCGCCAAAAGGTGACTCGCGAAAGACGTCATTGATGGACGTTGTGGGTGGTGCATCCATATCTGCAAAAGCCTGTCGTTGCCTGGACGAATCAAAAAGATCAACGATGTGTCGATGCGGGTAAAATGATCAGGACGGACGTCGAAGCACTTTCAAACATGGAGTCGGCTCCAAAGTGGGAGGCGCCACCGCGAGACAGGGCTAGGTTCATTTTTGCTTTTGTTTGCACGGTGGGTATCTCGTCTGTATGTTGAGCGTTTTGAGGTGCATGGACGTTGTGTTGTTGGGCAGACTGGGAGGCGTCGGATGAGGAAGACGAGTTATTGGGGGTGACTGACCATCATGTATCCTGGTTGGTAGTGTGTTCTTGACTGGCCAAACGTGTCTGTCAGCGACGAGCTGAGAGTGGAATGGGCAGAGGTACTCGAGGTACCCCAGGGATTTGTGCTTTGAGCATGGGCGATGTTGGAGGTCATCGCGGTCGCGTTCAAAGGACTAAGTATTGTCTGTTCGCACGGTACATGTACATTATCAAACTAGACACGGCGGACACGTCTTGCTGTTTACTGGCACACTCTCCATGCACGCTCCCACCGAGGAGTTCCGGATAATGTGTCCCGATTCCTGTCAAGAACATCGTTATACCAGGTCTTGTCTGCGAACACCCCAACGTACATTATAGGTGCAAGCAATGCCCATCAGAATGCTGTCTTTCTCTTCGTACCTGTCGTTCGATCCGTCAAGTGCAACCCTCTCCATATACCGTCATGCAATACATACGTGCATTTTGTCTCGGGCTTGCCACTACTTCCGATGGCGTCTGCCCGATAACACTTGCTGGCCAATGGGATGGTCTTGATCTCGTGTGCGCACGCCGCGCATGTCGTCGCGAGCGTGTAGCTCACGCAGACGAGGAAGACGAGGGTACGAGTGAACTGCATGGTGGTTTGGCGTTTGGCGTTTGGATGACGGATGGGTGGTCGTCTGTCTCGGTCGTCGGGGCGAGTGTCGTTTTTGTACAGGCTCTTGACATGGCGGATCTCTCTTCGAACCAGACTACCAAGCAAGAGTCGGGTGCATTGCCATTCACGCGTCGATGTGGAGAGGAGATTCTCGGATGCCTCGTGAGTGCTCGACGCTCGAGAAGATGATCAGCAATATGCACTTCTCAGCAGGATGTCCGTGTGTTCCTGGAGGATCTGCTAACACGTTCCTGGGGAGGAACAGGTACGTTTGTCTCTGCCATCCAGATGGAGCTCATGCCATTCCACACGTGCGCTCCTCCCCACACTGGTCGCATTGGGAGAACCTTGTCATGGATTCCAGGGACGTTGTCAAGCTGGGGCAGTGTCTGTCAAGGTATGTATCACGATCACAAACACGGAGCTTGTACTTCTCGAGATGGATGCCTGTGTCGATGCGGCCGAGCGAGTGGTCCACCGTCAACGTCGCTTATGTAGCTGTGTCTCGGAAAGAGTACATAGTTCCCACGCAACATGTGTACACCATTCCGACTTACACCGTCGTACAGACTACGTTCGTTGATAACTACACCAACGTCGAGGCGGGCATTCCGAGCGAGTGCTTCACGGCATGACTTTCATTTCGACACACATCATTTCGTGCAGCGCTTGGAACGGGAAGGGCTGAACAGGCAACAAGCAGAAGGAATCATGACTGCAATGGCCGAGGTCATTGACGAAAGCATACGGAACATGACGAGCAACATGGTGACCAAGGCTGACCAAGAAAAAGTGTGTACTCGGCTGTTGGTGGACGACGTTGGAAGCTGACCAGCGCCGTATCAGCACCAATATACCCAACAGGTCGACTTTGCACAGCTTAAATCAGAACTCCAGTTGATGGAGAAGAATGATCTGGCGATGATCAAGGCGGAGAATGATAGACTGCAGACCGATATGGAGAAGCTGAAACAACGGCTTCGGGAGGAAATTACGCGGACGCAGGCGGGTGTGCGGCTGGATCTGAACCTCGAAAAGGGACGGATGAGGGAGGAGAGCAGTGGACAAGAACTCAAGATCAAGGAAGTGGACACGAGGATCGAGCAGGAGATTGCAAACCTTCGGACAGCGATTCAGGCATCCAAGGTAGGACCATGTGTGCATGGACGAGTGGAGTTACTGACTGTATTTTTCCAGGCTACTACGCTGCAATACTTGGTTGGGTTTGGTACGTGTATTGTTTCGGATCACTGGCGAGCACTGACTGGAAGGGAATGTAGTAACGGGATGTTCCGCACTGCTGATGGCGTACATGCGGTTCCGACTCTAGTTAATCGGTACTTGTACAAAAGAGTCTGTTCGGTCTATGATGGTATGATGGTTGATCTGATCTAATATCACGTCCAAGGGTGGTATGACGTCGCTTTCAACGTCTTCACCAAAGGCAATCTTTGTAAACGACGCATAGGCCCTGTCGAGGTCGTCGTTGACAATGACGTAGTCGCACGTGTCGGGCTGTCGCGCATACTCGATCTCGGCGAACGCAGTGGCGAGACGTCTCTGGATCGCCTCGTCGTCGTCGGTGCCACGTCCGCGCAAACGCCGACGAAGGGTGGCCATGTCGGGTGGGGAGATGAAGAGACAGACAGGTTTCAGGTCCGTCTGCTTGACCTGCCTGACGCCCTGGAAGGAGTGAGCGTGGATGGAAGGGTGGTTGCTGGGGGACGTACCTGAGAATCGATGTCGAGCACGCATCGCTTGCCTGATTCGCGGACGGCATGGATGGCTTGCTCTGACGTGCCGTAAAAGTTGGCAGAGAACTGGGCGTGTTCGATAAAGGCGTGATCGGCGAGGAGGGCCTTGAACGTGTCTGTTGAGACAAAGTGGTACTCTTTGCCGTCTCTTTCTCCAGGGCGAGGTTGCCTGGTGGTGTCTGATGGAAAGTGAGGTGAGGTGGTGGTGCTGTGTACTGAGTGACATACGAGACACGCTGAAACCAAACTTGTCTGGGTGGTCGCCAAAGAGACGGGCGATGAGGGTGCCCTTCCCGACGCCAGACGGTCCAAACACCACCAGTGGACGGGTGAACGACATGGCGGATACCAGTCACACAGGATGTCACACTTGGCGTGACTGGTGATCCACTTTCATACGACATCACGTGACCCTTAGTGAGAAGCTAAACTCCTTTGACTTGTTTGTTTGTTTTTCTTCTTCTCGTCTCCTTCAAATGGGTGCTGTTTGCTGTCGCCCGCCTGTGAGTCTTCTCCCAACCAACCCAGCGTCTCTTCATCTACCTCTATCTATCCCAGCCCGTCGACTTCGAAGGCGACGTAAATCTATTCCACTTCGTTCTCTTACGATGTGTCGGTAAGGGTGCTTTCGGGAAGGTACGCTTCTATACCCTCCCTTCCGCCCCCCCCCCACACACCGTTTTGCTAGGTCCGAATGGTCCAGCACAAGCAAACCCGCGAGCTCTATGCACTCAAGTACATCAACAAGGCAAAGTGCGTCAAGATGAAAGCCGTCGCCAACATCATACAAGAGCGCCGTCTTCTCGAAGAAGTATATCTCGTCCCTGCACTCACCACACCACTTCACACATATCCATTTGCAGATCGACCATCCCTTTGTCGTTAACCTCCGCTATGCTTTCCAAGACGACGAAAACTGCTTCTTCGTCCTCGATCTCATGCTCGGCGGTGATTTGCGCTGTCCGTCATCTCCCCCTCCCATCCCCTCCATTTTGACCCTCTTTTTCCGCAGTTCATCTCGACCGTCTAGGTGCCCTACCGGAAGCCACGGTCCGATTCTATGTCGCAGAGTTATCCTCTGCCCTCGCTTTCCTCCATGAGAACCACATAATGCATCGGTCTGTTTCCCCCATTCTCCCCGTCCTTGTCCGACTCTTCAATCTTTTTTTCTAGTGATCTCAAGCCGGACAACATTCTCCTGGACGAGCGCGGCCATGCTCATCTCACAGATTTCAACATTGCCGTCCACTATTCCGACCGTCGCTTACTGAATGGCGTGGCAGGAAGCATGGCTTACATGGCACCCGAAATTCTCGCCAAGCGTGGTTACACTTACACGATCGACTGGTGGTCCCTTGGTGTATGCACATATGAGCTCCTCTTTGGCCGTCGTCCTTTCAGAGGCAAGACCAACAGCGACTTGACCCACGCCATATCAAAGGACAGCTTGAGATTTCCCGAAGATGCCGACAAAAAGTGCAGTCGGGCTGGCCTACAGGTCATAAAGGGCGTGAGTCTTTTCCTCCTTTCTCCCACACTATCTCACCCGTGGCAAGTTCCTGGAAAGAGATCCGGTTAAGCGTCTGGCATGCAAGTCAGACGAAGGTTTCGAAGAACTCCGCCGGCACCCTTGGTTCGAACCCATCGACTGGCCAGCTCTCGAAAGCAAGCAGCTCGACCCTCCCTTTACCCCTGACGTACGCTCCTTTCCCATGCGCACTTATTTATTTATTGACCGGCTTACTCCTGTTACCCACCACAGTCTAAAAAGGCCAACTTTGATGCTTCGCACGAGCTTGAAGAGCTCTTGCTTGAAGATAATCCTCTCAAAGCCAAGCAACGAAAGCCTCGTGATGTCAACTCTCTAAGTGCGGAAATGCGACAAATGGAGGAACAGTACGGCGCTTGTTCACTCTCAATCCATTCCCCTTTCAATATCGTGCATATCTAGGTTTACTTCTTACGATTTCAAGAAGATGCAACGTCGGTCATATTATCCCCACAATCAGCAAATAGTGTCGTCTATCACAGCCACGACATCAACGGGAGGTCTAGTCGCCTCGAGACCAGTTACACCAATGGCCTCCGATCAGGACGCAATTGTCATTACCCCTGCTGTGCACGACTCATTTGAGGCAGACAAACATTCCCCGTTAGAAATCCCCAAGTTTTCGGAGAAAGTGTACTCATGATGATGCCACATTGCTGATGGACGATCGCCCGAAATCCGTGCCAGTTCGAGATGACCCCGATCTGTATTCCCCATTTATTGCATATTCTGCGAACATCTCCTTTGCATTAATAGTTTAACCCATAGCTTAATGGGTGTCTCCATTCCTTGACAGCTGGCGCTTCGACTTTACATTGCTCCGATCACGCAAACATGGATATCCAAGCCACGCCTCTATTTACACTCCCTAACCTATGGTACATTTTTTTTCGTTACGACCCTGCTATACCTCTTGGATACCAAAGCTCCCGTGCTGACTTTCCTTCCCCTCTTTTGTCTATTAAAACTCTGTTTTATGTTTGTTCTGTGCTTTAGGCGTCGGTTTTCAAGTCGGTCGTCGGGCAGTATAACCTCGGTCTCGTTGATCCAAGTTCATCAGGGTTTTTGGTTGGCATCGTTGACTAGCTGGATTGGGGATACGTAACACCACCGATCATGTATATGCACTGATCGAGCTTTTGAACATTGGTATGCAACTCATCTCGATTCATCTCGATCACAACGATACGCTATTCCCCTGGCTACTACTGAAGAACGAATTGCGCGATTCTCTGTACCGCATCTTGAATATTCTCTGGGAAAATGTGTGGCATAACCCACCATCCGTGTGGACGTTCGTCGTATTCGACGAGTTCCACCGGCCTGCCAACAGCCTTGAGGCGCTTTTCCAGCTCGCGGGACCCATCGATCAAATGGTCCGCGGTGCCAACAAGGATCAGCGTCCTAGGCCAAGACGCCGCAAAGGGTATAAAAGCCCCCGAGACAAGGGGATCCATACGCGACACGCCCGAATCGCCTACATACGTGCCGCGCATGATCTTAAGCGTGGACACGTCAAAAATGTCCTTGTGAGCCTGCGCCTTAGCGTGTGCGCTCAAATCCTCAAACGCCATTGGCAGGATAGCACTCGGCGCGATGGAAACGACGCTGCGGGGCGACGGTCTGTTGGACTGAAGGACGAGGTGGGTCAAGACGATCGCTGTCATGGGGTGTTGCTGCTGTCAGCCAAGTGTCTTTGATGATAGTGAAGGGTAGACACTGACCGTGGTTCCCGCCTGCGCTGTCACCCGCGATGACGATGTTGGACGCGTCGTATCCCATGCCGAGCACATGGTCGTAGGCAGCGACGAGGTCCTGCAACGCCGCGGGGAAGATGTTCTCGGGGATGGTGGCGAGACGGTAGCTCGGTGCGACGAGCACGCATCGTTGGGTGCTGTCTCCGAGTCCCGCGATGGCTCGGAGGAGCTGAATGTAGAACCGGAGGAACGGCGGGTTGGTGGGGTGGCCGACGACGTTGCCCCCACCGTGAATGAAGAAGATGACGCGGGTGGTTGCGCGCTGTACATCTGACTCGGACTCAGACTCAGACTCGGGGCGGAGGGCGAAGAAGTAGATGGGGACACGCTCCGGCGTCTTGAGTAAGCGTTTGTCGAAGAGGGGGTGTGGCTGGGCTGAGGGAGGGGCGATCTCGATGCGGACAGTAACGTCCGCCGGGATGTGCTCTGGATCTGGGCGTCGCCCGCGCTCGTCTACAGACTCGGCGGTGCTGGGCGGCGATGCTAAACTGCTAGTGATTGCAGCACGGAATTGTGCCACAGAATTGCGTTGCGCTTCGGTCAGGGGTGCATTGGGGGATATCATTGATGCTGGAGGTGGTGGCGTGCCTGGGATAGCCCCCTGCATGTATAAAATTGGGAATGAAGTGTGGGTGGTGAACGTATCTAGCCGACGTCAGCGATCGTCACCACAGATAGTGATAAATCTGGATTACCTAGCCGATGTGATGCTAGGTGATAGTAATTTAGTTACATGGAAAGTGCGACGGACGAGCAAGAACATACCTCAGCGATCGTCACGGGTGGTGGTGGAACGCTGAGGGAAAAGGCGGAAGAGTCGGAGAAGCTCTACTACAGTTATGTAAGCATCATGTGATGCTTGTGTCACGTGTCTGCTGCACGTAGATCGGAAATGAACATGAATTCGGATCATAACTTGTGAGATATATAAAAATGCCACTGATGCGGTAGTTACATACGTTACTGGGACACCGCCTTGTGAGATCATGTAGAGGGGTACACGTTTGTTTGCAGTGATTCTGTAAGCTGACCCACATGGGCACTCGGATAGACGGTCCGAACAGGGACACGATGGAGAAAGAAAAAAGGACAAGCACTCGAGGCCACGACCGTTAAGTCCTATTTTCAGCGGACGAAGGTGGTAATGACAGCTGTGGTAACGCCAATGGAAACACATCTATAATCAGCTGTCAAGTCACCGGACCCGTTCATGCAGTTGGGACAGTTCACAGTCGCTATCGTCTGTGATTATGCCCCTGGAATCAGGCATCTCCCTCTGGCGTGGGGCTGGATACGTATGAAGGGATGATGACTTGCTGTGCTGGCAGAGGTTAGTCATGGCCAAGACGACGCATCGTATGCATGGGATCGGGAGCTAGAGAGCAGGCGATGTCGTCGAAGAGTCGGGGCTTGAATGATCAAGTGAGATCATTATCGAATGGCAAGGGTATTGCGAATTTGGATGATTGAATATCTGTCCGAGTACTGTCTTCAGACAACAAGCAACACAAACGATACATTCAAATTGGACTGGCATTTGTTCGATCCATACGCATTCATCAATCATCGTTCCTGCCACACGTCCTCACCTATCCGAGGACAAACCGCGCAACTTTCTGCACCGCATCTCGAATTTCCTCCGTAAAGATGGACGTTGCCAACCACCACAAATGTGGGCATTCATCATACTCGACCAATTCAACCGGCCGCTTCAATGCCGCCAAACGCGTCTCCAATTCTCTGGATCCATCGATCAGCTGGTCACCCGTGCCAGCCAGGATCAATGTCCTCGGCCACTCCGCTGTAAAGGCGATAAAAGACCCCGAAATCAGCGGGTCAGTCGGCGCAAAACCTGTGTTGCCGATGTAGGCGGACGATGCGCGCTGGTACCTGGATAACGGGCGGAGGTCGTTGTCGGCTTGTGCCCTGGCATGTTCGGTGAGGTTGTCATACGACTGAATGGAGGCAGGTGCGAAAACAACGACACCCACAGGCGAGGGCCGATTGGATTGCAGAGCGAGGTGTGTCAACACAACCGCTGCGCGAGGCCCTGTCAGTTCTGCGTGTCAGTAAGGGGTTGGAGTGCTCACCATGGTTACCACCCGCACTGTCACCTGCGATAGTGATGTTGAGTGCCTTGTATCCTTGGCCGATCACAAAGTCATAGGCAGCCAAGATGTCTTGCAAGGCAGCTGGGAATGTATTTTCGGGGATTGTGGCAAGACGATAGCACGGCGCAACAATTATACACGGGACTGAGTTCCCCTTTCCCGTACCTAACGCGCGGAGTATTGTGGCGAGCAAAGTGGTGTACTGAACGTCCGTGGGGTGACCAGATATGTTTCCCCCTCCATGAATATAAAAGACGACTTTGGTGTCCTCTGGAGCGCACTGGGTGTGGTCCTCGCTGCGGAGGGAATAGAAGAAAATTGGTATGCGTTCGGGTTGCTTTAACGCACTGTGGTCGAGGAAGGGAAAGGGTGTAGACAATGGTGGTGCTATCTCGACGCGGGCTCTGATGTCGTCCGATACGCCTGTCGTTGGGAGGTATGCGCGCTTGTCGAATGGCATAGAACTGCCAATCGGATTCACCCCACCAGAGGCCTGAGCGCGCAGTGCTAGCAATGCTTTACGCTGTCCTTCTGTCAACGGCATGATGGTGTTTCTGTGTGGTCTGCGACTGAAGTATCCCTAGTAAGCCACGTATTGACTGTGGCGTTATTGTTGTAATTCCTATCGGGGATAAGTAAGCTATTCTTGCGGTGGAGCGCTGAGCACTGGAGGGTTTTACAGTAATAGCCAGTGCACTTGGTAACTCTGGTTACTCGAGGTCGCTCCAATGAGTTTTCCTTGCCCTCGCTTGGACGGCGAAAATTGCGCAACGCTCCGCGCTGCATCTTGTATGTAGCTCCGGGAGGACAGCCTGGGCAGGTATCACTAAACATCATCCATGCGGCCAAGACCATACCCGCCGTAACGGCAAGTTCATCTGATAAATTTGCCCAGCGCTTCTCCCGATTGCATCAATCAGCTGGCAGTGTTGACCAAGACTAATGTCCCTGGGCCACCACTCCCTGAAGGAAAATCAGCGAACCGGTAAGCGGTCACTACGAGCTCCACTCACGGAGAACGTTTACCGGGCTGAGGTGTCACAGGTTAACTTTGTGACATTCGTCCATCTCAAAGTTTGACCATTCTTGAATCATCTAGTTCGGAATTCGCGTGGATTCGCTCTAAACAACCGTGAGGTTTGGAGGGTTGAGACAAATTACTGACGTCGTTTGGATAGCCATTAATTTGCTGATGACATGGCCCACAAAAGTACGAGTAGTAAAGGTCGTGGTTTTCGTGGAGTCGAAGTCACCAGGTGGCCCGTGGGGGAGCAAATTCGTTCGAAAGGAGCGCCATGTAAGCGGAATGTTGATCGGCTCAGCCTTTAGTTACGTCATAATCTCCAGAACTGGGCTTTCAGCTTCGTTACCGAAGGGTTGACACCAAACCTCATTCCCTCCTGCACACGTTAGTCTCTGTTGTTTATAACTGTCTGCTTCCCCGAGTCGCCCCGAAGGATCTTGCGCTACGACGGCAAAGAGCTCGATGAAGGAATGGTTGTATCCGCTGTGCGGCTTGCATAAGAAATTTGACAATCTGAGAATGTTAGAAGTATGTCTTGGGTTTCTGTTCGAGGTCAAATCCGTTTTATAAATTGTTAATGTTTAGCGCTGTACCACGCTTTCCTTGACCATCCCAGATTCTCATCCTGAACCATAGGTAACTTGTTAAAATTGTGACAGGTCAATGTACTGATTAGTATTGAACGATTCAGTCAACTGGTCATAGCCCGTCAAGTTCCTATCAGAGAGTTGTCCGCCTCAGATCCCTCATCTGATTTGAGGCACGTTGAAAGGAACATGAGTTATAACTCCGACGAGAAAACTCTTGTTCACAGTTTCAGCACACCATCTGGTGCAAGGAGTAAACCTGGTTCTCCGAGTTGTCTCATCTCCATTCCTTCAGTTGTGGAGGAAATCCTCAAACCCAAATTTGACACATCTGGATACTCAAATCATGTAGGTGCTGATACCTGGACTAGACACAGTTCACTATCAGGATGTTTAGCCTCCCAATCTCTATTGGGGGATGATATGTGGGATGGCCTGGGACCATTGGCTGACCATCATCCATACTTGCCAGAGTCAGATGAGAGAGGGGATGTTTACCATTCCTGTCATCATGGACCATGCCTACTCTATTTCCTAAACACCTTGTCTGAGTCTCTGAAACCCTACAGAGTACTCAAATGGGTGATCATTGACAGAGAGGAGGAGCTGTTTGAACTGGATGCTATTCACAAGCACCTTGGTTCAAATGGATATTCCTGGATGGTAAGTGCTTTTCATACATGTTTTGTACTAGCATGAAGGCAGACCAATGTTCCAGAGACAGATTTGTTGCACAATTACTTTGATGGAACCAAAGCATTTGTCAAGGAAAACTGGGTGATTGTTGGTCCTGAGGACATGGCTATTAGTAGGCAGCTCTTTTTGATGTGCAATTCAAGACATGATAATTCAACTATGGCTGGTCTTGCTGGTGAATGATTTTCCCTCCTTTTCTCCTTTAAATGGAGGCAGGGATCCACTACAAGTGTAGGTAGGCATGTATGAACAATTTTGTATTAGGGATGCTCTCATTGTTGCATTGATACTGCACATTTGGTGAATCCTGGACATCTATGACAAGGAAGTATTAAATGGGAAGCTGAATCAAATGTCAAGAAATTTCAGTAGAAAATTTGCAGGCTTGAACTATATGCATCATTGTTTGGGTGTTAATACTAGATCAATGATATAAGCTGTTTCTATCCATGAATTACAACATAAAGTTCAAGCAGAGATTAGGTTACTCCTAGGCTCCACTTGTGGTACATATGGTTAGAGCTGCCTGACCTAGAGGAAGAAGTAAATATTCTAGTAAGTTGGCTGAGGATCCATCTTCAGCAAGAACCCTAATTTCATCTCTGTCTCTATGGATCCTGTCAAGATATCCAGCTGCTCCAGAGAGATTTGCAACTTGTGCACAACATGCATGGATAGCCAGATATTCTGCAGAGGGGAGTGGAAGGTTTTCTGAATCACTGGAGGTCAAGGTAACAACTTCTTGTAGTCCAGTTTGCCTGAATCTTTGTGTAACTGTGCAAACCTTGTAGGTATTTGATTGGCCCTCCTTTAACCAGGTTAAGTAGGAATGCCATATAAAAAATCAATCACTCACTATAGGTTCAAACCATAACCTTAAGTGATCAAAATTTTTGTGAAGTCCATCACACAATGTGAGGACATTTTCAAGGTGATGAATTCCTTGACCCCCAAGTTCTTCACTTATAGCTGAGTGTCCAAACATATCTAGAATGGTAAAAGCACTGCCAAGGTAATTGAGCTAAAAAGCTGTTGTAAAAGTATGAAATAATAAAGAAAAAATTACTTACTTCCTGTCCAGCTAATTCTTGATTGTGATATTTCTTGAGATACCTATTGAGAGATTGTGGAAAAATATGAGCAGCTCCTGTTGACTCCATATCCCCTTCAAGCTCTCTCAATGAGGGATTTGCCAGTGCTGATTCAAAGTCAATGTTACCACTTGCAATGCAATGGTATCCATCACGACACAATGCCTTGTGGTATTAGTATTATAACAACAGGCAAGATTGACAAAAGTACTTACATCCAGTCTGATCTTGCTGCTTGATGGAGACTCTTCTACCTGGGACTTCACTGATTCTTTGATATGAGTGGAGGTCTGACTAGAAGATGATGGGGGAGTAGAATATTGTTTATTCTGCCTGACTGACTCAAACAACAGATCAGTAAAAAGCCCACAAAAATCATGGAACTTACATAGACCAATATGATAGTCAACAAACACTTTGCCACATTCTGCCAATGTCTGTGGATCCTCCCCACATTGCAATATCTGTTTCGCCACAGCTTGACGAGCTTTTTGTGATGGCAATTCACGAAGGAGATATCCAAGCACACGAGCAAAGGTTTTATGCTCATCAGACCCAGTGCCAACCTCAAAGCGCACAGCAACCTTGTATGCCTTGAGAATCTCAGCATCCTTGCATATCTCTGGAGTAGCTTCAAAGGGTAATGGTGTAACTTCGTAATCCATGGTGCACTGATCCGAATACATGGAGGTATAGAAGGCCATATCGGAAGAAATTTGTAAACAAATGATCAGTGTGGATCCGCACCGGAATACAGGAAACTGACATATTGGGTGCAGCACTGTGTCTGTGCTCCAAGCGTCGAGTGATTGAAGGTTAGTAGCAGCCGTCGTTGAGGACATAGGGGGTTGGTGATTTCAAACTCCGACTCGTACGCGGTGTGTTGATCCTCTCAAGTCAGTCGTTCTCCCTTAGTGCGGTTCACGAAGCCGACATGGTTGATGCACAATGGTCTCGATAGACCATTATTTTTCTATGCATGTTTACTCACATCGCAACTAGACAGTGCTAATGACACGAAACGCCTTTCCATCTTTTCCATTCATGTCCATCCGAACGGCTCACGCATAGCAACAGGAGGACTTGACACCAAGTACGCACACGGAGTACCAAACCCATCCTCAACCTCGCTTCCGAAAGCTCTAATCGCCCACCGAAATCTCTCTGCAGACCCGGTTTGCACACGGGACGGGACCAGTGCTCACCATCAGATGGGTACACTCTGGATTATGGTTAGCGACCAACGGCTATGATGAGATTATCATAATTCGGGACCTTGATCCGTGCGTGGACTTGTACAATACCCTGTTGTGCTCATTCGTGACTACAGAATAGTCAGGCCGGGGCAAGGTCTTTGGGATATCAACATTGAAATTGTAAGTCGATTTAGCGAACGGGAACCACTCGCCCTCTTGTCGTTGCCAAGGAGGTTTTCGAGAGGCAAATCATGGCCCTAGGTTGGTGAGCAACTTGAGATTTCATCTTTACACTTATAACATGCCTCAGATCCCGGGATGGGCTCACCCTCGATGCCGCCGAATTAGAGGGCATCACCCCTTACAGTGCACAAACACAATTCTTACAGAAACTCGGCTTTGTCCCACCCCTGTTCCTGAGGCCACGCCCATCGCACCAAGTGCGGAGACGACAATGCTCCGACCGCGTCCCGCATCGCGCCTCCTCCCTTCTCCGAACCCACGTGTAGCCTCACAAAGCATTCGGTCAGGATTCGGTACGACAGCTGTCAATGGTGGTGAATACATCGACCGATTAGTCGCCAAGCAAAGTACAAAGCAACGTGTTCAGTCTGTCCTCGTCATCAATACCCTCCGCAGCGACTGCTCCACCTTCCCGAGAGCTGTCACCCGCTGAATTGCGCCCGCCAGCATCCAAACCCAAACCTGCGTCTCCCTTCGTATCGCTCGTACCAAGTATACGTGGCTTCGATGCAGAGATTAGAAATGGGCGGTCCAATGGATATGGAGGTACCTATCGAGCAGAGCTCATAGGTCGAGGAAAGGAAAGCCTCCGTGTTAGATGACGAACTACCTGTTCAACCTCACGCGTTGGGTGGCGGCGTACCAGAGCGCCTTCGTCCGCAAGATCGCCAGTTGGGCGAAAGGTGGGAACCAGCACAGATGTTACATGCACCAGATGCTTTGCCTTCAACGTCTATATTGCCAAGTGCCAAAGCAGACGGAAGTGAAGATGTGTTGGAAGCTCGGAATTCGGATGGAGATGGGCCGACGGATCCGGTCTTGTTCGTGAGCGGGAAATAGACACAGTGGATTATCTTCCGTTGCGTGTGCTTGACTGCCTCAGTGTCTCTCTGTGTAGTTGCACTACAAGAGCGTGTATTCACACACGGGTAGGAGGTAGACTGTTCCTGTGCATTTGGATCTGAGCGCTGTGCTGAGTGCTAAGCTGTAGCCCCGAGAGTCGGGTTTGCAACAATAGATTGTTACGAACCGTTGTCTGGTGATCACACATTTTTACTCTCGCAGTTCATGTACTCGCCTGGACGGCAAAAACTGCGCAACTCATTTGGGAACTCTGGGAGGACAGCCCACCATAACGGCAAGTTCATGCCCGCGCTCCTCCCAGTGCATCAATCAGTTGGCAGTGCATCACTGAAACCAGGATAGCGTGATATACCATTATATTCCATTAACAAAGTGATTACATTGCATTATTTCTCAGACACAAATGAAGCAAAATGTAATATATTCCATTATACCTAAATTATACCGCTATCCTAGTTTCAGTGGTGTGAGACCAATATCTCCGGGCCGGACCACCACTCCGAACCGGTAAGCAGTACTAGTACGGGGCTGAGAACATAATTGGCTTATCAGGCAGGGGTAATTTCGCCAGGCTGTACGGATAGCGATGCATTGCGATCCCTTGACCCTTGTCAGCTTTTGATGCTTCTCCCCTTGCCAATGACCAATCTGCTGACTGTGAGGTGCGTGAGGTCACGTGCGAGCCAACCAGCTGTGCATGATATATTAGACTCGTTGGCAGATCAACCCATGCACTGGCGACCTTTCCTCGACATCTACTAGTACGCAGCTCTCCCAGAAGCCACCTGCCCACCATGCTTCAACGTCTATTTAACCGATCCTCAGCACCGGCCGAATCAACGGCGGTCGAATCAAATACGATGGCAGAGTCAGAGATGGCGGGATCACAGGCGAAATCCGAGTCTGAATGGCGTACCATCCTCTCTCCCGAACAGGTACGCATTACAGGTTCATTGGTGTAGGGCACTGACGTAATTTCCGGGAATCCTGCTCAGTTCAGGATACTGCGTCAGAAAGGGACGGAACCTGCAGGGAGTGGTGAATACGAGAAACACAAAGGCAAGGGCGTGTACGCCTGTGCTGGCTGTCAGACACCACTCTACACGAGCAACACCAAGTTCAAGAGTGGTTGTGGATGGCCAGCCTTCTTTGATGGTAATGTTTACCGCACATGGGTCGTCGCTGTTCGCTCATCGTAGATTGCAGCCATTCCCGGCGCTGTAAGTCGACACGAGGATCGAAGTTTTGGCACGGTCAGAACAGAGATTACCTGTACTGCCTGTGGCGGGCACCTGGGGCATGTTTTCAAAGGTGAAGGGTTCTCTACGCCCAGTACGTCGTGTCATGTCTTTGTCTTGGCCCACTGATCAAGGAGCTATGGCAGCTGATGAACGCCACTGTGTCAACTCTATCTCTCTGAATTTCCAGGAGTAGTGACAACCTCACGGTGCTTCGCTTCTATTTCCTTTTCATGTACTCGTTGTAGAGATATTGGAAGAGATGTGCCACTCGCTAGGTGGAGATATGACGGCCGGATTTCCAATGGTCCGATGATTAAGATTCCATGACGGTAAATTAAAGAGAGTTAAACGAATGGATAGGTAGGGGTACAAGCTAAGAAATCGCTGCGAGATGACCAAACTGTAAGTTGTGCGATAGGGAGACGCGATACGAGGACGAGAGATGACCATGGTTCAGATGCCTTCCATCTCCTTCATGAGATTTTCCAGTTCAGTTTGCGAGTTCTTGTACTTGGCATGCATTTCCTAGAAAGAAAACATGAGATACGATGCCATGAAACCAGCATTGCACGAGCCACTATTACCTCGTACTTTTGCTCCCACTGGTCACGCTCTTGCTCTGCGCGCTGTACCTGACGCTCAAAGTGCTCAGCCTTAACATCGACTTGGCGCAGCCTAGAAAGGCGATCAGCAAGATCTCGTGATGATCGGCGTCGGACGCGACGCACTTTTCGGTCGTCTCCTTGACGTTCTTCTCGGCCGCGTCAAGTTCCTCCTCCAAGAGGACAACCTTTCGCGCGAGGGCGTCGTTTGTGCTCTTTGACTGCTCTCCATCTGCTTGGGCAGTCTTTGCCCCTGCAAGATTGGCTTCAGCGGTCGCGAGTTCGCCGTCGAGACGTGCAAGCTGCACATTGAGGGAGGTAATAGTCTGTTCTTTCTCCAGGAGCTGCTGCTCGTACGCCTTGTTCTTGGTTTCTGCTGCTTCAGCGCGTGCGGTGGCATTGTCTGCCTCGGCACGGATCAGGTTCAGTTTCTGATCGGGAGAATGAGCAAGAGGAGAAAGGGTGAGGGAGCAAATACCTCTTTGATCTTTTCCATTGTGTTTGTAGGATGAGGTCTGGATGGTGATGGTGATGGTGTCAGGGGAGAGCGAGCGAAAGTGGTCGATGTTGGAACTGAATCGCGATTTTAAATTAAATATTAAATATACAAGCTGGTTAACCCGTGGGAAAAGCCGACCTTGCCTTTTGTGATCATATCCGGTGATTCACTGCGCTTGTTGTCCAGATGGCTGCTCCGGTTGCACAAGAGGGTGAGTTTGTTGCGTCGCTTGGTCGGCTGGGCTGCGGCCTATTTATCCCCCCTAGAATTGCCCATCCTCGAGGCCGTGATAAAGTGAACAATCGCCACTTTCATTATCTCTTTCTCGATTGATCTTACCCTTGCCCTCCGCAGCATCCGGAACCGGCTCACTGCGCTCAAGAGAGACCGCGCCGATTTCATAAAACCATCAGAGGTAAATGCCCTATACCAAGCAGTCGTAAAGCAAGGTCCGTGTGTCCGTCCTCCCCGCTCTCTCCCTCCTCAACACGCCAGATCAGTCACCAAATTAAATGACATTCGCGAGGACAATAATAGCACAACCTGCAACAATCGTGTCGACACAACCCTCGCAGATGTGTTCAGTCTCCTCTCTCTCTGCTATCTCACACTCGGCCGCACAAAGGAGTGTCCCGCCGTCTATTCCCAATTAGCTTCCATGCGAGTTAGTGCCCACTGCCTCTCAATTCATCGTCATCTATTTCGACATCCCGCGCTTCTCGCTAGTCCTGACCTTTGCAAGCAGATATATCACTCTTGTCGTTACCCCAATATTAATCATATAGAACACGTACTGACCCCATCCCCCCTTTACTTCAGCAAATTCTCACCCACATGGAGGAATCTGGCCACTATAACGAGTCCGATCTTGTCCCGTTTCACCGCCGATTAGGTGAACTACGCGCCATTGTTCAGCACGACGCCGAGAGCGGCAAGCACCTGGTAGCCATGACCAAATTACTCGAACGGCAACTCAACGAATGTGGTGCGCAACTTCCTCTCCTTTCCAGATTGCACCCCACCATTCAGCACGGGGCCACCCCGCCTTGCAACTTTTATAGATGGTATCGTGCAGTCTCTACAAGACTCCTTGTCCGAAATCTCCGTCGAGCTTATCCCCACCCACGACCGTTTGATCACCTTGCGACGACGACTAGTAACCCTGGCTTCCAAGGAGGGTTCACACAAGGCAGAGCTCAAGCCTCTGGCCGACGAGCTTCGAAAGATCGACTCGTTGAGTATCCCGTTCATTCTCGATATCTGCCAAGACATTGATTGATTCGACGATCTCATCTATATAGGAAGCGCGTCGATGGAAAATTCCTCGGTCCAGGGGGCATCGTGCCTGCATCCCAGGCAGTGTGCTCATCGCTCCTTGAAGACTGCTTCGACATCTTGCAACAGATCAAAGCTCAAGACGAATCAAAGAACGTAGCAACCTCACTCAAGCCGATCCACGACCGCCTCAGCCAGCTCCGCTCCGAACTCGAGAATCTCGTCCTCACGCATCGATGGAGCCTCCGGGAAACGGATCTATACAACTACTCCCTCAGTCTCCAAGAGATAGACAAGATGAGAATCGACGGCAAGTTTGTGGATGCTGACGGAAACCGTCCGCCAGGACAATACGTGAGTGGTTTGGGCTCCCTGTTCTCCATGCTCTGCGATAAAGTTGGGGACTTCAGGTCCTGCTGTACCTTTTGAGGCGATGTTATGGTCTTATTTATCAGTTGCTGTCGTCGAGTGAACCCGTATCGGAGGAATTGATGCCTGTAGTAAGACCATCGTCTCCCACACGCCACTATCCCACTCAAATCTCCCGCCCCCAGGCGAACAAGCTCTCCACAGTAAAGAAATGCCTCAACGAAGTATGCAAGCACGGCGGACCATTTAGCCCTCGCGACCTCTACCCAGTACGCCCCTCCACGCATACCACACGAGACTGATCTAACTAGTCCCTAATAGTATCAACTAGCGCTGCACCAAATCGACTCCATGCGCAAGGACGGGAAATTCGTCGGTCACGATGGGAGCGTCCCAGAAGGACAGGGCATCGTTATGGCACACCTCAACGAGTGTCACGAGCTCCTAGAGATGGTGGGCATTTTTGCTTTATCACAAACTGTTGGTGATGGATTTTTGACTGACCGTACTCGCGGACGTGCGTAGCTAAAAGAGTCGATGGAAGAAAATGACCCGTTTTATGAGGACGAGGATGAGGATCAGTTGGACGAAGCATCCAACGTTGCAGGTTGAGCTCTGCCACACGTCTCGTTTATAGTACTATTGTCACCAACCTCCCAAGCCTGATCCATGTACAATTGGGACCCTACTTGGACGTATAGTTTATTTGTAGGGAATAGAATCTTTCTATTATGGAATGGACATGACCTCACACTCGTCGTTCTCTAGCGCGTCGCTCTGCGAAATAATGATAGCATTCGCCAAGGTATAACAGGACATCAAACAAGGACTTTTTATGTCATCCAGTGCCCCAATTACCATTGGGAAATCTGTCTATGAGTTAAAGGAAGAAACGTGATCCTCGACAACCTTCTTGATTTTAGCCTCTAGCTCGGGCGTGACGTTCCCGGCCGAGATTTCCTCGAGGAGAGTGGCTTGAGCGCTAGTCAAATGTGACCTGAATTCGGCTTCCCACAGGGTGATCTTTTCAACAGGAATGGAATCAAGCTAAAAGGCTGATAAGACACTAGGTTCTCGTAGGTGACAAAAGCGACGTACCAGACCATTGACACCGGCGTAGATGATGGGTACTTGAACCTCCATTGGAAGAGGTTGGTATTGGCCTTGCTCTTCAAAGCAACCCGTGAGCACAATCAAATAAACCCCAAAGCAGAAGACCTACTGAGAAGTTCAGTCAAACGAGAACCACGGCTCAGCAAGAAGCGAGTAGAGGCATCGAGATCAGAACCAAACTGAGCAAAGGCGGCAACTTCACGGTATTGGGCGAGGTAGAGTTTCAGCGAACCAGCAAACTTCTTCATGATCTTACTGTTCAAAGGAGATGGGCAAGTGAGACAACTACCAGGAACAAGACACAGCGCCTCACGTCTGGGCAGCGGAACCAACACGAGACACGGAAAGACCGACGTTGATGGCAGGACGAACACCGCGGAAGAAAAGTTCTGCCTCCAGGAAAATTTGACCATCGGTGATAGAGATGACCTGAAACAAAAGATGAGATTATAACGAAGGGGACAACTGAAAACACAAACGTTAGTGGGAATGTATGCAGAGACATCACCACCTTGGGTCTCAATGATAGGGAGGGCGGTCAGGGATCCACCACCAAACTTGTCGCTCATCTTTGCAGCACGCTCGAGGAGACGGGAGTGGAGGTAGAAGACATCACCAGGATAAGCCTCACGACCGGGGGGACGACGGAGGAGGAGGGACATTTGACGGTATGCAACTGCTTGCTTGGACAAGTCATCGTAGATGATGAGAGCTTGGGAATGATGTCAGTACGTTTACTATATGTAAACTTCATTCCACTCACCGTGTTTGCCGTTGTCGCGGAACCATTCACCCATAGCACAGCCGGAGAAAGGAGCGAGGTACTGCAGGGGAGCAGCTTCCGATGCAGTGGCAGCAACAATAATAGAGTACTTCATAGCGTCGTTCTCCTCGAGAGTCTTGACGAGCTGGGCAACAGTAGAACGCTTCTGGCCAACGGCGACATAGACACAGTAGAGTTTCTTGACCTCATCCTTGCCCTCATTCCATCGCTTCTGGTTAAGGATTGTATCGATGGCAACGGCAGTCTTGCCAGTTTGACGGTCACCGATAATAAGCTCACGCTGACCACGACCAATAGGAACCATGGCATCAATTGGCTTGAGACCAGTCATCATAGGTTGGTTGACGGAACGACGAGGAAGAATACCGGGAGCCTTTAGGGAAGCACGGCGACGCTCGGCAGCTTGAATAGGACCCTTGCCGTCGATTGGATTACCGAGAGCATCTACGACACGACCAAGAAGACCAGGGCCGACGGGAACATCGACGATTTGACCAGTGCGTTTTACGGTGTCGCCCTCCTTGATGAGACGGTCATTACCGAAGATGGAAACACCGACGTTGTCCGCCTCCAAGTTCAAACACATGCCACGAACACCGGAAGAGAATTCCACCATCTCCTCGGCTGCATGCAGCGGTTATTTTATGTACTGATGGAATAGGCAACACTGTACCTTGGACGTTCTTAAGACCCCAGACGCGTCCGATACCATCACCGACACCTGAGAAATAGTTCAGAGGATGGCGGACAGTCGAGGCATTGAAACCGACGCACTCAAAACGCGACCAGTCTCCTCGACGTTTCCACCGACAGCCGTGCCGGAGATACGGGACTCTAGTATTGAAGAGACCTCGGACGCAGCTGCGGAGCGGCAATTTAGATAAAAGATGGGCGCAAAATGTCCGCATGTAAGCCTGCTATACTTGAGAGAAAAGAAAGTACAGACCAGGCTTGGCAGTAGCATATGTGCGCGATGTGAGCGCGCTGTTCTGTTGAGAGGAAGAAAACAAATTCAGGCATACAAAGAAGGAATAGAAAATAGCAGACGTACTCTGGATGCAGCTGCCAGAGCAACCTTGCGGGCCGAGTTTCGTAGTGCGATACTGTGCATTGTCCGGAGAGGCAAAGGTGAGGATGAGAGGTAGGGAATTTCCGGGTGAACACCAAAAACCAAATATTTCGATCGGCGATTCAATCGCTTCAGCTCGGCCGTGAAGGCGTGACGCGGAATACTTACAAGTAACGAGCGTCACATTGTCACTCATGGCAACTTGGCACATTCGCAGCTGGCTCTCCCAGACGCTCCGCAAAGGTGTGTGCATGCCCGTCATCAATCCGTTCGAGATTTACTGACTGTACCACGTCCCAGTCGCGACCTCCTCTCTCCACTCTGCACCGGACTCTGCCGCCGCCGCATTGAACCTCATCCGTTCCCAGCCATCGCAATATGTCATCGCTTCGGTGGTTGGGAGAAAGTACATACTAGCCCCACGCGACACCCTCACCGTTCCTCGCCTCAAAGACGTCTGCGTTGGCGACGTTCTTCATCTCCGTGACCTCCATGAAATCGGAACACGCGAATACACCCTTCGAGGTGACCCACTCCTTCCACGCAACCACGTCAAAGTGGAGGCTACTGTGATAGAGCAAACCAAAGGAAAATTGGAAGTGGTCTTTAAGAAGAAACGAAGAAAAGGATACCAAAAGACCATCAAGAACAAGCACCCATACACCCGTCTACGCGTTGGGCCAATCCAGTTCACAAATCTCCCGTTGTCATCATAGCAGGAAAAACTGTTCTTATGTTCAAACTAGCCGTTAATTACCACTCATTCTACGCAAAAATCATTGTGCAGTCCAGTCTACTCTGTGCAGATTGTAGTTTGGTAGACCCTCCCAAGTTCTGGTATAGCAAGCGTTTGGCACATAGTACTGTCAGCGCGCAGAAATACATGACTTGGACGCGGCATAGCGTGTCGTCACAGACGGAGAATAAGTAATGACCGTGGTTGTGCGCGCAAAAGTATTCTGACGTGCAGAACGACGATCATTGTAATATGGACACACTCAGACCCTTACCTGGTTCATACGACACGGCCGCGGGAAACCCGAGTCCTTGCTGAGAATCGCCAAGAGAAACACCACAGGAAGAGTTACTATAGTCATCGCAATATTGCCTAAGTGGTGGCTGGAGGTGCTCCAACATCAAGCTACGTGCAAAGCGGGGAGATGAATCAGTCGTTTGTTCATTTCCGTTGGAGATCATATCCAATACTTTGTAGCCATCTAAATGCCACTTCTCTACACAAGATGCTTTGTGATCTACTGTCTATGAGTTCCCATGTTCAAGAAAGCAAGAGTAACATACAGCGTAAGGAGGGTAGTATGTCATGGGGGTAGTCTCGTTATGTGGTCCGTAGACTGTATGCTTTGGGGGTGAACAGAATCTTGGTGTATGTGAATGAATGGACCCACCTGGAGTTGGCACCGCTTAGAACAGCTGGTCTATGGGAATAGCACTTCGCATGTTGACCATATTGAGCAAAGCTGAATTCACGGGCGTTGGAACGCCGTATTGTTTCCCAAGACGAACGAGGTACCCATTCAGGAAGGAGATCTCAGTTGGTCTGCCTTTCCTGATGTCGGAAAGCATCGACGAGATGTTCCCTCTTGTCAGTTGGGCAACTCGTTTGACCTCTTGTCCGAGCATGTCTGCTTGTAGTTCGTGTGGCATCCGGCCCAATGGAGCTTGATTCCCCTCTGCATCAGGAGCAAGCGATCCCAGAACGGCATGTGTATCAGCTTCCAGCTGCGCCTGAAAAGCGGCAGAAGCTTCCGTGCAAATGTCGTGTAACATTCGTTTGGATGCCCCATCTTTGAACAAAGCCCCATTTCGGCAGCCGAGAATCGCTGTGAGGGGGTTCACTACCGAGTTCACAACTAGCTTTTTGCGCATGGCGAGTTGTACATCCGACATTCGCCTCCATTTGCAGCTCAGCCCGTCAAGGGAGCTGAGGATAGCCACCGTGTCCCGTAAACTGGAGTATTCGGCATAATATGGTTCGCCTTGACGCGTTATATCGTCGAGGCTGAGTTCTCGTTCGTGCAGCGGCTTGGACTCGTCCGACAGCGACACTTCAAAGTCCCGCCCACGGCTGTCCGGAATGACACCAAACTCGATGTCACCGACTCCTGCGTGTACGACGTGTAACGGTGACTTGAGCCATGCACCATGAGTATTTGAAGCGATTATAAAGTGCGGTCTGCTTTCGGGATTGCGGAAAAGCTTTTCCACGAGGTCTTCATAGATACCCATCCCATTTTGAAGTAGCACGATTGTGCTTCTGGGTGTGAGACGGGGGAGCATCCGAGAAATAGCGCCCGTGGTGTTTTGTGCTTTGGTTGTGACGAAAAGTGCTTCGATGAGGTCGGTCCTCAGGTTTTCGGGCGGCGGTGAATGGCGCTTGACCTCATCCCTGGAAAGAGTGGAATCGAAAGGTATCCCTGCACCAGAGCAGTCCCCTTGTTCGAAAACTTCCATGTCAAACCCGCCGCGAGTCTCCACTATGCCCTGGTTCTCCACCGATATTGCGCTGCCAAGGGAAGCTGCAGTCCGTGCTTGACTCACTGACTTGTGTATGAGTGTGACGGAATGTATGCTTGGGAGTGCTGCCCGGAGATGATGGGCAAGGAGGGAGCCAATGGGTCCTATCCCAAGGATATAAAAGCGCATGGTATCGAGTATAGTATGACGCTGGCAGCAAAAAGTTTATGGTCGAACTTTGAAATATAAATAACACGCACCGATGATTGTCCCAGCAGAATAGTCGACAAGTTTTAAGAACGAGACTTGAATGGACTGAGTCGTCTGTCTCAGAGCACCAATCTCCCGAAGTCTGCAACTACTCGGGTACGTGAATTTGGTCTGATTCAATGAGTCGGCCCACGATGCGATCAAGGCTAGCTACCGCCTTCTCGACAATGCCGACGGCTACAAGATCGAAAAAGAAGTGGAAGACCTCAAGTAGCATACATGTATGATCAAAAACAACTGTACAGTGTATGTACCTTAGACTACTAGCCTGGGGTCAGCCGAGTAATGCAAGTCGGCCAGCTGCCAGTATGTACATATGACTCAAGTACACGGATCACTCTTCCAAAAGGGACAGTACAGAATATTTCTGGACAAGTAGTGTACGAGGACAAGAAAAGATAGGCCGCTAGCACTGGGGTCCAACTAGCACCCAAAGAATACGCGAACTAGGAATCCGAAGTTCCATACATACTGCCAGTGGGAGCGAGCATTGCGAGTGTTCGGAGCCAAGAAGCTGTCTAATCCTCGTTAGACTACAACAAGTCGGCCTCACTCACCAGGTTGCGATTCGATAGATCAATTGACATCTTCATCGTGCTTTTATCCAACATTTGGGTTTAATTGTGTTGTGAGAGTTCAAACCACAGAAAAACAATCATAAGGGGTGCAAAATCGTATAAGTTCAATTGCCTCATCTTTGGTAAGAACGAAAATAGGACCTCCCATAGAGCGGGCATAATCCCCATCCCATATGTTCTTTTGCTATCATTGTAGATGAGGAAAGTATGATTTTGGTTAATACGATGGGCACAGGAAGCAGCATAAGTTATTGGAGCCTAAAGTCCGATAAGTTAACCGAGGCATCACGGGGTGAAAAGGCGCGTCAACAATGCGTACATCCAACATTATCACTCTCCTATATCTCCCCTTCCTCTGGGGTCTCAGCTCTACGCGACCTGTCTGTCCTGCGCTCTCTCGATTCGTCAACTTCAGGGTCGTATCTCGCCCGCTTTACAAAATTCGGTGACCGGTTCCCTAAAGCACCAATTAACATACCTTCTCGGCCCTCTCGCCGTACCCTTTGTCTTCATGTTTCGATAGATCGCGTCCCACATCTCTGCTTCGTTCTCGTTTTTCCCGACCCTTATCACCGTCTTCGTCTTCGTTTCCATAGGGCGGCGCCACATCGGACCCACGCCCATATCCATGATCTCTTGAGTTTCGCCGAGGCCGCCGTCTGTCATCTCTCCCATCTCGCTCGTCGCGAGGGTGCTTGGAAGACCGATAGTCTCGGTCCCGATCTTTGTCCCGCTCCAGGTGTCCATGGTCGCGGGAGTGCGCATCATGATCATCCACACGGTGATGGTGCCGAGAGCTACGCATATCCTTATCTCTGTCGCGATCACGGTCACGGTCACCACGGTCCCTGTCGCGCTCACGGTCTCTGTCACGTTCGTAGTCTCGCCCTCTGTCGCGGTACGAGTCACGATCGCGCTCTCGGTCCCTGTCTCGCTCTCGTTCTCGCTCGCGATCGCGATCCCTGTCACCATCACGGAGAGGCTCCTTGCGCCTCCTGCTTGTGGTAGATGCGCCATCTTCTGACGCGGCTTCGCGAAGGCGCTCCTTTTGCCTTTTCGCAAACTTGGCAAAGGCAGAACAACGGGTTTCTTCGTCTTCAATGGCTTTGTATTCTGGTAGATGCTCAATGAAGGGTACAACCTGGGAACATTGGAAAAGTTAGATACGCTCAGAGAGGGCATGCGAACATAAGAAATAAAACCTACAGCTTCGTATGGCATATTGATGTCGATTGAGTCGGGGAGCTTCTTGAGTGCATATCGCAAATCATCTTGGAGGTGTCTTTGCCTGCGTTCATAACGGCGTTTCTCGTCTTGTTGCTTCTTGACAGCTTGTTCATGCAACTGAAATGTGGCTGAGTGACGAAAACAAGTCGAGTTGAAAATACGTACGCAACGGAACACCTCTTGAAGATCCTCCTCGTTCAACTTCCTGCTTGACTCGGGATCCTTTCTCACCCTCTTCACGAACTCCTCTAGGGTCGATTGTGGGGCGACTACCACTATCTTGGCCGCATCTTCCGGTGACTCGTTGGGCGCTTCTACTCGACGAATGCATTCTTCAGCAGTAGCAATCATTGCATCGAGCTTTTGGTCGAGTTGATCACTAACATCCCAAAACAGTTCTAATGGGTTGGAACCAGGTTTTCCGAGCAGATTGAGATAGCGTTCATCCGAAGCGAACGTAGGGTAAACCTGACGCCATTTCGAGCGCGCCTTGACCTTGCCTGCGTCAATCAATTCTTGAAGGAGAGCCTGCCAGTGGTTAGATAGAATCTATGACACGTGAGATAGTAACTGGATGATTTACCCTGAAGGCCTCACGTGCTTTCCTTTCCGTGCGAATCTTTTCTACTTGAGCACGCCGCATCTGCTCCTCGAACTCGCGTTCTTTGACTCGACTATAGTCCTCGAATGCCAAAAGTATATCCAGTGTGGGAAGTCTTCGCAACTCTTCATCGTTCCTCCATTCTTCTGATTCAATGACCATCTCGTGGGCTTTGCGCCACCGAGTAAGTACATCGACGCCTAGCTCTTTGAAAAGGGTTACAATCTTGGAGATACTGCGTGTTCGAGCTGCCCTGGTTTCTTGCTACTCGGTGGTCAACATGATACGATGAGCGAAAGAGCGAAAGTATAAGATCTAATCGGAGACGCACCACTTCACGTTGTTTAAGTTCTGCGACATATTCTTCAAATATCAGCTTTCTTTCTGCCTCGATCTTAGCTTGCTGCCATATTGGATGTTGTACGAAGAGCTTATCGGCTGTGGAAAATGTCGTGTAATGAAAAACGTTGGGGTTGTTTTTGAGCGTGTTCCTTATTGCGGGACGTAACTTGGACAATCGGGATTCCCTCTCTTCTTCCTCTTTTGCACGAAGTCCATCAGTAAACTGTGGTATAACTCATCAGTATCTATCAATGGAAGACGCAAGGATGGGAAATGATCAGAACAAGGGGCACGGACACTAACCTTTTGCCAAGCTGTTTTTTTCTCGGCGAGTGTATTCAGCGCTTTATACAAAGGATCGGTGATGATAGCCCTCATAGTTTGATCCCAACTCCAATCCGCATCAACGCCTGCCTTCCTCAACAAATGCATAAAAGCCTTTTCGCCCTCCTCAAGGGTTGCAAAGCCGTTGTGTGGAATCGCCGGGTCGTCAGGAAGGTTTGGTCGCGCGGGAAGGACACTACCCGAGGAGAACGGAAGGGCCGAACCAGCAACGGAAACCGTGCCATTCGCGCCATTCGCAAGAGTTGTTGATGTTGGGGTAGCGGGAGTACCAGCGGCCGGGGCAATGGAATTTTGTGAAGTAGTAGACGCTGCGGGACTGGAAGAACATTCGGCAGACCGCGGGACAATAGAGAGGCAGACTTACACGCTACTGGCCAGCACGAGCTGACTACCCTGGGCTTCCTTCTCCACTGTCTCAAGGAGAAGCAGGAGTTCATCTGGCATATCCCACTTGGATTCTTTGGTTTCCGTCTGGACAGACATGTGGATGAGCGCTGAAATGGTCAGGGCAAACGAATGAGTGGGGCATACATTATAATAGTATTTCCTTCCTCCGGAGAAGTACTCTTTCCATTTTGTCTTGATCAGAGCACGCTAAAATATAAAGTTGAGCAGAAATTATGAACTAGGAAAGAATACCCTAACCTCGAAAGAGCTTTTAAGGTCTGTAACGTAGTTGAGATGATGGTCGACCGGATATAATATATGATGGGTACTTACCGTCGGGTTTCTCCCAAACGCTCTCTCGGGTTGCTGTATTGAACCAGTAGGTCCGTCCTTCGGGGTTACGATGTTCGGTCTAACAATCGATTAATCAACCCGAGTCGCATGCAAAAAGGGCTCGAAGATACTGACCCACATGATGGCTCTGGCGGTGACCGCGAGGAATCAAACTTTGGCGCAATTCAGTTGGCGTCAGAGTAAGGCTTGGTCACTTTGCCGATCCCGCCTTTCATTTCAAGCGCCGATTGGAATACAAATTAGAAAACAACCCTTGTGGTTTTCCAGGTAATTTCCCTCCACTTCTCTATGGCTCCTGCCTACTATTTTCCCCGTCACCCCTTGGTATTTTCATCGTGTCATGAAGCGTGACAATGTTTTAACCACTGTATTTGTACCTAACCAGTCCAGTTAGTTGATGCACACTTGTTTGAGGGACGGCTCACCATTTCGTCCTACCAAGTCGGATGGTCGTCAGCAATCGATAAAAATGAGTGGCAGACGAAAGAGCGAACCGAGCATCTACTGCCTCTTTTCTCACTGCTCTCCTGGGATCATCCAAGGCTTTTGCAAGGTCCTTCAAAACACGAGGCTTGTATGGGTGAAGCAAGTCATAGCGCACTGCAGTAGGTAGTAGTGCTAGGCACTTCAATGCTGCCACACGAACTTTCTGTGCATGGTCATCGTCTGACGACTGGGACAATGTGTTAGACATCACCACCTACATGTTCCGGCATATCCACAACCGTGCAATTTTTGAGTATGGTGACCACAAGAGTAGAAGCATACGTCGACAATAATTTGTCGTCTGAGAAAGCGCTGACATTATTCGAGAACGTCTCAATAATTTGCCAACGTATTTCAGGATGCGCAACTTCGAGTCCGCGGAGTAGTAGCGGCATAAGCTATGGGATCATACGTGGGTTGACTAGATGAAGAGAATTCCCATAGCGCATGAACGCACGGTGGATATCTGGGTTGCATACAATGATTTCGGAACTGCATAGACTAGGGACGCGAGAGCGGTGAGATAGGCTGTCGCTCGCTTCGTTCCTAGATTTATTTGTTAGTGGTGATGTAACAGGATCATACAATGGCGTACCATCAACTTTGTTAGCACCATCCATCACCTTTGGTAACACGACATTGAAATATTTCTGAACGTGGAGAATCTGGACTGTAGTGAGGACGCCTTGCAACAAATATCTCGGCACATTTCTCTCCCACCTTCTGAACGGCACCGTTACGTTTAGTCAGAACTCCATCATCTGCGACCAGTAACCCTAGTGCGCAGGCCGCACCCCAAGCCATGGTTTCATCGTCAAGAAGAGTGAGTAAGGAGTCGATAAACGATAACGCCAGAGGGTGAGATCGGACTACCAATCCTCTGCTTATCTGCATCCGATGTCAGTAAAATGGCACAGGTTGCGGTTCAACTGTAATGTTACCCAAACCCAGTTATCCATGGCCTTGCGCCGTGCTTCGGTAGGGACGCGGGAATCATTGAGAGTAGCCGGGAAGTAACTTGTACGCATTTCATCCAAGAAATCAGAAATATCTCCATGGCAAGTTATGTCTCAGCAAGTCGCAGACGGTTCTAAATGACACACCATCTGCGTACTTATTCACCAGTGTTGCAAACAGCTCGGATGCAGCGCCTCTTTGCAAGGTACTACAAGTGGATAGATGGCACCACCGGACAAGATCTCTAAGAAACGCAGACAAGACTGATAGTCCTTTAACGTCTGGATTTCTCATTACCGATACCTAGGAAACAACGTTTTAACGCATCTTACACGAGTCGACGCAAAATATTGCATACCTCCTTGCGGATAGGAATATGTGCAGCTGCAAAAAGAATAACCGTTTCCCGTTGATGTGTAGTGGCATCAACCTGTGCAGCAGTCAATACCCCAGTCAAAACAAATAACTGACTATACCAACATGAATAGGTTTGAACTCCTCTGTGAGGGGAGGAAAATCTCCTCCAGTAACGGCTTTCACTTGACCATGAAGAAAAGCTGCACCCACTCCATCAATAAATCTCTGTTGCTGTCTAAACGGGACAGTGAGTGCACGAGCATGTGAAGGAATAGATAACATACTCAATGGATAGTGCTTCAACTACTAACTTCACAATCCGTGCACCCGCACGCAGCAGCCTTTGATCCTGCATGATTCGTCGTTCGCTTGTGACCGCAGCCACGAGAAAAAGCCGGAAAAGGTGTGAAAGCAATCGGTCGACGTACTTAGGGACGTCTGGATCAGGTGGCGTTTTGCTGACCTTCGTCGAGAGTGTGTCTGCGAGGGTCACGAGAAGTGCGTGCGCGTACGCCGCGCTACGCTCGATCTCTTCGGCCCTCGGTGTTCCTCCGGTGGAAACTTCCCGAGCCATTGATAGAGAGCAAAGTAACTCCAGCTTTGCTATAAGCCGAATAACCAGAATTTCAAATAGAGTCGGCTGTACACAGAGCTTACTCAAGACGCGAAGAGCACGCCAATACTCCGTGCGCTCTGTTTGGGCATCTCTAGAGGGAGCTTGTTCAGGGAGCATGGCAAACAGTGAGGGGAGAGTCTGATTAGCGAGATGGTGTGGGGCCGTGACGGCGATTGAAGCCAGAAGTAAGAGGACGTCAGTTCTAGGACAACGTCAGTAAGTTGTGGAAGAGAGTAAGATGTAAATATTCCACACGGAGGTACGTACGTAACATCCTCAGCTTCGTCAGGTTCCTTCCTAGCAAGCTCCCCAGTTTCGAACACTATGTATCCCAGCTCGGAGTCTGTCAGGAGAGTGGGAATACGTATAAGATTTGAGAGTCCACGAATTCCCGGCAAGCGTGTCGCAGAAGACTTCAACCCGACGATGAACATCCCAATCATAACGTCCTTGTGGGACGCCAGGGAGGAATGTATGAGTGGGGGAAGATCCTCTGATGCTTGTTCCGTCGTCGTTGTCGAGGGGTCCGGCGTTACCGAAGCTATGAAAGCGCTTAGCAGGTCGGCCAAGAGCGTGGTTACTGCTGCTCGATTGGACACTTCCCCCGGATCATGGAACAGTCTAATCAATGTTTCCATCGCGTTATTAATCGCGTCAACTCCCTGTTTCGCTGATGAACTTCAGATCAGTTTCAATTATCAATGAGGTCTGACATGGACGTACAGGGTACATCGATAAGCGTACGCAAGACTTTGATTCCTGCTTTTGCCTGTGCTTTTTCGGGTTCGCCTACGAATCCGAGAGAGTCGGTGCAGATTGCTCGAAGCACCGTGTCGATAGTGTCGTCGGCACCATCCGACGAACTTGCCAGGACACGAACGAAGACCCGTAAGGTGTCCAAAGCCATTTCCTCGGTTAAAGGATCCGTAGGTTCGAAGATCTCCGAACATGGTCCATTAATGCAGCTTGCGGCAATGAGACGCATACCTCGAGTTTCAGTGCATTCCAAACATTCCGCCCAAACTCCCTCGCTATGCTAATCCCATAGACTGGAAAACATACGGCCATCGTTTGCAAAACATCCCGCTATATGATGCAAAATATATTTACTTGACAATAACTATTAGCGGGAACGCAAACCTTTGTTAATGAAGGTACAACCGCAAGCTTTTCGAGGAATAAAGATATGCCAAGGGATCCAAAAGCAGGGGTTGCACTGAGACATGCTCTGTCCAGAGGTGTCCCGGTGCCCAGTTCACAGGTGAATTTGGGCAAAGCTAGCAGGGAACGCCAAAACATACCTGAGTGAATCTTTGAGGTCATCAACGTTGATTCCATATGGATCGTCTGGGGAAGGTCGGAAGACGATAGGATAGTAGCAAAAGGTGATGTCAAAATAGGTCTGGCTCGCATAAGGCGACGTTCATGATTCCGGTAGTCGTTACGAAGTCGCGTAACTTACCTCGACATGCTTCGATATATCAAAGTCGGTCAAAATTACGCGGGCAATCCTGAACGCGACGAGGAGGTTGCGGGGATCTTGTTCTCCAGATGCCAGGGCTGCATAACCTGAAAGAAATTGCTCCCCTATGTTTTTAAGATGGTCTCTGTAAGTGTTTATGAGAATGTCTACGATATTATACACATAGGAACGCGTAGATTGCACAAGTGACTTCATCTTAACTTGCTGGAAGAGTCTGAACGAGACATGAATCACATCCATGAGATATGGGAGTGAAACTCACGAGGAAAGAACATCGGAGACCTCAAGGGACGAAAAAGAGGGGAAGGTGACGAGGGAAGATAGTCCACGGAGCGCCGGCGTGATTGTTTCTGTATCCTCTAGCTTGGAGCAATAGAATGTAGTCAGGACTCGGACTGGGAGACAATTGTCAATAATGCAAGGAGAGCCTCTCAGACGTTCATACCCGCTTGTCTATTGAGTTCGTCCTTAGGACAGCGTTCGATTACTAAGGAAAGCATCTGTACGCCTATTACATGTCAGAGGAGCCTTGACTGGCGCTGCTGAAGGACGCACCTTTGGTCCGCAGGTCTTCTTCTTCCGACGTCAAGTATTCGCCAAGAGCCTTGACAATATCCAGGATAGTTGCACTACCAGACGAGATGCCTGAAGAAGACAATCATGATGTGGTAGAAGATGTGATCTGTCAATAGTACATGCATCCTACGAGTTTCTCGACCTCGACGTCCTTTTCGGTAGCTATCCAAGAGCGAACACTGCGCTCGACGACATCCATCTTGAGTGATGAGACCTGGAATGATAAAATGTTGGACAAAGTGAGTGTTTGTCGGGGATAAGAGTGGTAGCAAGTTGATTGGATACGAACGGTAACTTTCGGACATCGGCGTGACGTCGGAGCAGTTTTCCCGTTCCGTTCGACGTCGACACTTGTCCATGCTCCATACAACGCTGAGGCAAGGTCGGCGCTGCTGTCAATGGCAACAATACCTCAAGGCTTATTTTACGACTTCTTCAACTCCTTGGTTAGACCGACCACCACCTCGTAAAGCCGACAAGGAAAAGATCAACTTCAATCCTGATGTCGTGTTTTCTACAGACGTCCCTCAGGAATACCTTTCCTATCCGTTCGTCACCTCCAATGACTTGGCCAAGTCTTTTACTATTCCACCGACACGCGTCCGTATGCTCGTGCGCGACTATATTGAAGACGCACTATACAATCCGCACTACGGCTATTTCTCCAAGCAGGCTACCATTTTCACAGCGCCTGGAGAGGAGGACGAGGGATTCGACTTCAGTAGCTTCAAAGACACTGCACAATTCGAGGCGGCTGTTGCGCGCCGCTACGTTGAATGTGGCAGTTTGTCAGAGACAGAAGGCCCCGGCAGGCAAGTCTGGCATACACCCACTGAACTGTTCAAGGTGTGTGGGCTCATTCTTTGTCTTCCCAATTCTCAAAGTCATTTTAGCCATGGTATGGTCAAGCCATTGCCCAATGTCTCTTGTCTGAATATCTCCTAAAATACTTCCCTTACGAGGATTTCAAGATTTACGAGCTTGGAGCTGGAAACGGTACTCTGGCGTTGAACATTCTCAACCATCTCCGTGCATACTATCCGGAAGTCTACGATCGCACAGTCTACACCATCATTGAGATCAGTGCCCCGCTGGCGAATGCTCAGCGGACTCGCTTACGTCGCGCAGGTCATGGACCCCGCACAGCAAACGTCGAGCATCGGAGTGTCTTCTCCTGGACCAAGACAGAACACGCACCGTGTTATATCCTCGCTGCTGAAGTCGTGGATAATTTTGCTCATGATCTTGTGCGATACGACATTCGTACATTGGAACCTTTCCAGGGCTTGGTCGCCATCGACGGGGAAGGCGAATTTATACCGTATTACACAAGAATCACTGATCCTCTCATTGCATCCTTCCTCTCTCTTCGTCGACGCATAAAGCGCCAACCCCCTTTACCATGGTACCTTCGCACATCCCCGTTGAGAAGGGTACTTTCGATCCTTCCCTTTGCACCGAACCTATCGCCCCCGGAATACATACCCACGCGCCAGCTCTCTCTTCTCCGTCTGCTCCGCGCGCACTTTCCTCGTCATCGTCTGCTTCTCACGGACTTCTGCGCTCTGCCTGATGCTGTTCCAGGTGCAAATGCACCCGTCGTACAAACGAGCGTGCGCGGCACAATGGTACCCTGTCAAACGATTTTCGTCCGCCAGGGCTACTTCGATATCCTGTTCCCCACCACGTTTGAGCCGCTGCGAGACATGTACGAATACGTCCTTGAACAGCCGGTTGGTACAGGTGATGATGATGCCTCTGATTTGAAGTGTGCGCGCCAGTCGCCTTTCGGACCTGACACACCCGCGCGTTCACTTGATTCACATTTCTTCTCTCCGTCATCCCGTCGCTTGCCGCTTGATGGGGTCAAGTCCGCGAGCGGACTGCCTGTAGGGGAAAGGAGGAGTAGCGTTTTTAGTCATGCAGAGTTCATGGAGACATATGGCGACCTTGACAAGACACGACTCAGGAATGGGGAGAATCCCATGCTGGCATATTACAAGAATGTCAAGTTCTTATTTTGATCAAATCAGCTTTGTAATGTGGATGACCTCTGAATCGGCAAACGCCGAAGTGCTGTATAGTACCTGAATCAGCCACATCTTAGTATCATCGCTGTAGACGATCCAACTAACGTTGTAATGGCCCAACGCGTCACCCTCCGCAAACGCAACTCTTACAATACCACCTCCAACCGCCGCCGCATTGTAAAAACACCAGGCGGAAGGCTTGTCTATCACCACCTCAAAAAACCACCCACTCAACCCAAATGTGGTGACTGCGGGATCGGATTGCCTGGTGTACGTTTGAATGGCTTTCCTGGACTGTGATCGTGACACTCATACGGGGGTGATTAGGTTCCTGCACTCCGGCCACGTCAGTATGCAACTGTTTCGAAACGCATAAAGACCGTCCGTCGCGCGTACGGAGGTTCACGGTGCAGTGACTGTGTCAAGTCACGGTACGCCCCCTTTAAATCTTTCTGCTCGTTTCACGTTTCATCATTCTCTCCTACGCAGGATCCTTCGTGCATTCTTGGTCGAGGAGGCAAAAATCGTAAAGAAGGTCATCAAAAGCCAGAAGACCGCTGCACGGAAGTGATTCGGCGGATAACACCTGGACGTTGTGTATGGCTATTCACCGTCATGATCCTTACTAGCTGCAGTATGTTACCTTTGACATAAAAGCCATGACAATTCCTTCACGATCGCAACATCAAGGACGTACCATCATCTAAGCCCTGGCTGGGATGGTAACAATGCTCCATACTAAGTTCGAGTTTATCCCACTGTCAAGTCCGACATGCACTAGCTATCAACGAATCTAGAGATGGCTATGAAACAGGATCATGTATTTCTATGGCTGTCATAAATATCGTCTATGCAGACACTGTTTGTTGTATCGACTCAACCCCGAGAAGATGAGAGTGCGGATGTCCGAGGGAAACCATCTCGGTTGGGGGGGAATCAAGAGAAGGAGGAGGTGATGGGTAAGGGTCTCCAGGTAACATAACCCCGGCACGTTTGGTTAATGCCGAAGACAAATTCAACGGAGGGAGACGAGCAGAAAATTTACTTTCAATATCGGGTGACGGCGACCGTGTACTGCCAGGTGGCGAGGGAGGGCGGTTAGATCGGGATTTCATCCCAGCTGTGGATGGCATCGTGGATGTCGCCCATGACGTAGGTGACGGAGAACTACCGCTCAACAGTTGTTCTTCCACGCGGTTGGACGGAAGCATCAAGTCCCGTGTTGCCTCCACTCTCCGCATCTTAGTCTCTCCCCTTTCCACATCGCTTTTGGCCAAGTTGTATATGTATAGGCCAATGAATGTCAACCCAATCCCAATGCCTTGAATTGGGTGGATGTTCTGGTTGAACCATAAGATAGCCATGCATATGACCCATATCCGTTTGACCAAGGAGGCGATGGAGTACGTGACCGGAGAGGTGGAGGACAGAATCACGAATGCGATGATGTTTTGGGCAAATTGGGCAAGGCCATTGACAGTGAAGTGGTATGAGAGGGCATGCATAGAGGAATGACCACGACTGGGATGGACTATATGTGTCGGGTTATCATGGGCAGCGAGGAGACGTGGGAGGTCCGTGAACACCCAGAGGGGTACCATGAGAACAAATGCTGCGCCTGATGAATAGAGCAACAAGTTCACTTTATCAAGCCGATGCGACGATGCTTGTGGTCCAGATGGCACAACCTTCTTGAAGAAGATATTCGAGCTCACGAAGACGAGGGCGGATCCAAAGGCACAAAGCACCCCAACTGGACTAGACGCGGAAGCATCAAAGGTAGACGCAAGCATGACTCCGATAGTCAAGGGAAGGAGCGATAGGTAAGTCTTGGGAGAGTATTTAACCCCAAAGAGAAGTGCGTATGCGGCGACGGTGAAGAGCGGTGATAACGCCTTTAACATGACCTGAGCAATGAAAAAGTGAAAAGATGAGAGCGCAACACACCTTGATAGTGTGTACAGTGCTGACGTGAATCCGGGAGATCGCCATACTAGAGAACATATGGCCGCCGACTTGGAATGCACCCATTGGCAAGGTTGCTTTCAAAATAGCGACCGTTGGTGAGCGCATCTTGCTGAAATTAATTGCAGGGGTCATGATAAGAAGACAGCAGCATGCGATAAAACCAAATTGGAAGATGGTGAGAGTGATTGGGTACCGAAACTGTTCAAGGATCGCTTTCCCGGTGTTTGATGACAGGGCAGATGTTGTGTACCAGAATACACATAGCATAAGAAAACGGGCTGTAGATGCGGCGGAAGGCCCTGCTGCAGATGTCAAGGGATGGTTGCTACGGACGAATGGTGGGGGAACATGACGTGCATCTGATGCGAATGGCCTGCGGTAAAAAAACCTCTTGAGGTCTTCCAAGATAGGGGGAAGAGACAACGAAGGGTGGTCTAATCGGATACCCCGAGCGCCTTGCGACATAGATAGTGGTTCTTCGGAGGAGTTGCTGGCCCGCCATGCATACCCGGAATTCGCGAGATTATCATTGTGGTATCCTTTGTATTGAGGGTATACGGTGGGCTCTGCAGAGAAACCATTTTTCTGCATTCCAGAGAGGAGGACGCGCTGGCAAGATGGTTTGGGAAGAGGACTACTACGGCGCCCGCGAACGCAGTGCTTGAAGCTAATTATGACCGCAACGTTCGGATAAGAACGCACAGCCACAGCAACCGGGTACAGCCATCCTTGTTCAAGGGCCTACCCTAAAGTCTCACAGTTCACCTGTAGGACATCACTCGGTATCGCAATCAAGGCCGTCGCTGTCGTCGCCGATCCCTCAAGAAACCCATCATGGTCAGTTGCATGTCCTCTCATATGATTGTGCATCGCTGGGAAACCGTTATTCAACGCGTTTTGTTACTGGGATGGCTGGATGCTACCCAACTCGTTGAGATGGACTGGATACCCCACAATACTCTCGACCGACTCGCGGCATCTGATGTCTTCTCTGCTTTGTAGGCCCGCGGACCAAAAAAACACTTGAAACGCCTCGCAGCCCCGTCATCATGGATGCTGGACAAATTGAGCGGCACCTACGTGAGGAGGTCCAGCCATTTCGCGCTGCTTTGAAGCTCAAATACATGTCACAGGCTCCCCGTCCATCTCCTGGTCCTCACAAGCTCCGCGAATCCCTCCCCCTTACAATTTTCCTCCGAAACAGGCTCAAGTATGCTCTGACCGGGCGCGAGGTCATTACAATCGTCAACCAGCGTCTCATCAAAGTCGATGGAAAAGTGCGCACCGACCCTACCTATCCCACCGGGTTCATGGGCAAGTAGTTTCAGCCGCCTTCTCAGTCATCGCACTTATACCATGAAAGATACTGTCTCTATCGAAAAGTCTGGCGAACATTTCCGTCTGCTGTATGATGTCAAGGGCCGGTTCACTATTCATCGCATTACACCAGAGGAGGCCACCTACAAGCTTCTCAAGGTCCGCAAAGTGACCCTTGGCGCCAAGGGTGTCCCCCACATCGTCACACATGACGGACGCACAATCCGCTATCCTGATCCAGCCATCAAGGTCAACGACACAGTAAAGTTCGACCTTGAGCAAGGCAAAATCGCCGACTTTGTAGCCTTCGACACAGGTAACATCGTCATGATCACTGGTGGTCGCAACATGGGTCGTGCAGGTGTCATTGTTCACCGTGAAAAGCACATTGGAGGTTTTGACATCGTCCATGTCAAGGATTCTCTTGATCGTACGTTTGCGACACGGTATGTGACACCATACATCTCGTGCATCAGCGAGCTCCAATTATTGGCATAGGATCTCCAACATCTTTGTTATTGGTCAAGGCACTAAACCTTGGATATCGTTGCCAAAGGGCAAGGGTACTAAACTGACAATTTCTGAGGAGAGAGACCTCCGGAGGAGACGCACTACTGAATAATAGATGCGCATTATCAGTCGTTCTTGCCGTTTCTCTCTCATATGTACCTCCATGTGTATGCCTCACGACGACAAAAAATGCAGTTGATCACATGGAGCGTATGAACACGACACCAATCACATGTGAAACAATGATATTCATGGTCTGAACAGCACTGATCGGATTACCAATAATCGGCTGTCCTAGGCTGTATGATAGAGGGCTTAGCAGACCTTTTTTCCGACTCCCATCGTTTCAACCACTTGGTCATCTTGGCCCTTGAAGTAGGGTTACCCACGTTGACGGTGGGTATCATTCTACCCCAGTCGCATGACATAGCAAAGCAAGTGAGCTCAAAGAACGAGCTGTGCTCTGAGTATGGCACCCCATATATCTGGGTGTTATACGACGACTTTTGCGAGGGCTGGAGATCCGTATAAGAGAAATGTCGTGACTGGCCCTGGGAGATGATGGACTGAATCGAGCCATTAAGGTTACTGCCAGACGGTGGAGAGTAGCTATGAAAAGGAGTCAACCAAAGCCATCATAGTAGAAATTGGATGACGCACGTCCACCCTGTGGGCCGGAAACCGATGACCCTCGAAAACGTGCCATTGAACTTTTGAAGGTACGACTTAAGGTTGTCTGAAGTGATTGCCCCTAACGGCAGTATATGGACGCTAGCTTCGGCAGGATCTGCAGTCAGGAGAGCGTGTAGCTCTTTATCAGCCTGACAGCGTAGTATAGCAGTCTTGCGAGCATCACAGTAGACTTTTGCTCCGAGAGCTTGGGCAATTGCTTGAATAGAAACCTCTTTAAAACCTAAATCAGACGACAGGATGGGTCCCTACCTTTGACAATACGCTCCTTTCCTATCGAATATGTGCTATGAATGAAATCAGCTGTGAGTTAAAATGGGAAGCATTCCACTTACCCTACTATCACAAGGATGCGCTCCTGTTGTCCACCCTTCTCAGCAGGAGTCGGTGATTTCATCCAAGCATCTATCGTGAACTTTCGGTTTGTGTGACCATTGGGGTCGTCTCCAACTCCTCCCACCACCAGTCTCCGGGCTAACTCTGCACAAGCAGAGATAACAAGTGGTTGGGGTGAAAACGTGTACTGTTCTGGTCGTTATTCTCTTTCGACGGCTAAATGAAGGATTACGACGGACCTTCGGATCGAGGTATGTAGTGTCTAAGTAGATATGATCAATGCGTTTTCCATTTACAGCGGGATGAAGGACATGACGTGGCGACGCGCGAAAATCCCCACAATGCAGGTAACGGAAGATCCTTGATGAACCTATGAAAGGGGACTTGAATGCGCTGTCGCCAGCATCGATAGTTTGCTGCCCCTCAAAGAAGAATAGACAAGAACCCGGGCAGTGATTGGCTTCTATCAGGGTCACGCTCACTCTTCCAGTATCAGGTATTATTGTCGGGGTGTCCAATGGCAAGGGATGGACCCAGCTAGGATCGACAGCTAGCATGTGTGTGATTAATTTGGCAGTCTCCTCTGCAGAGACATCATAAGCACGGGTATGACAGGCTGCTCGTGCATTGACCTGAACAGTAGATAGGACCACTCTTCCACTTGGATCCGAGATTGGTGTAGTGGTCGGAATGCGCGTGGCTATCGTAGTCCTGTCAGCGTAGACTTAATGAATAGTGAGTGCGTTGAACAAACGTCAGAAAATACGCTGTGACACCAGGGATGGTACCATAGCAAAATGCGTCCACTGCAATTGGCATCCCTTGTAATACCTTGTAAAACGGAGCTTTTCTACGGTTTCCTCTGGTCGGCCTGGAATCGCGGTCAGCGGTGGCATCCGCCTCTACCCAACTTTCATCCTCCTTATGCGAATTCATTAGCACGGTGTACAGACCGCCTCTACAGCCCTTGATAGATGTGTTGGGATCACCGTCTTCAGATGTCAAATCGGGTTTGATTGACATTGCAATCGATGGACATTTTCGCATATCAATGTTGTTATTTTCCAAGGTTGTCGTATCAAGACATTGATTGACATGAACCTGTGCCTCCTAACCAGCGAGGAATAGCGAGGGTCAGTGAATGAGTGTAATGAGGTCTATTTGGTGCGCTTACAAGAACGAGGAATTCTGTCAAGTCTATGCCGCAGAGCGGACAAAAGCGTGGTTCATCGCAAGATTCTCCCTCAGCCTCATCGATTCCAGCGCTGTTATCCAATACTTCCAGAGCAACGAGTTCGTCATCTCCAGCAGCCCACTCTCCAATGGGAAACTCAAATGTGGAGTCACCACTTGAGTTGCCCCGTACAAGATTAGACATCTCTTCGCATGCAACTGTATTAATTTGACTCCTCTCAGGCCCCCCTGTGCAAGTCAAATTACGACCATCCCAAACCCCACACGAAGACTAGAAACACGAACCAAAGGAAGTTTGCTCCAACAAAGGAGCTGAAGTGCCAAACATGGATTCTGAATGGTCCGGATCAGGAGAGATTGGATGATGAGTCCCATTGCTTGATGCCTCAACACGGGGATTAGGGGGCGGCAAGAGCGCTGAAGGCATGCCGAATAAATCTTTGTCTTTTCGGTATGTTGGAGCAGATGCGCCTGAGTTCACAGACTGAGACTCCTCAGGAACTCCCGTCGTTGGGTCCGGTTGAGCACTTCTCATCCCATTCTCGTTCCCGTGAACAACGTCGTCACTGTCGGAATCAATGATGATTACTTCTCTTGATGCCACTGTCCGTCGTACACCTGAGGGGGATTGTCGCAAGTCTGACGTTCTGACTCTTGCTCGCTTTCTTGCATCAGCATTTGAGAAAAAATCCAATAGAGTACGATTTGGAGGAGGTCCCTTGCGTTTTTTCGTTAATGGTCCCATGTGAAACACGAGTATATGATGAGAGGATGTAGAATTAGCTTGCCGTCGCTTCTAATACTGCCGGCTGTCCACTCAGACTCCACTGATCGAGTCACGCGACCGCTGCCGGAGCCAGACCTGCACGTCCCCGCCTTCGGTGACTTCATGCAGACATTTCCTCCTATCCCTCTCTCCCCGTGCCTTCCTGCATCTCTCTTTCGTACCTCAACTCGCCATGGCATCGTCATGCAACATCAACCGATGAGACCATTCGTTTCCAAAACGCATATCATGACATCGGGGATTCTTATACTGCCGCTGGTCGGCTCATCATGGCAGTGTCCCGCCTCACCATTAGTTCCCCTTCGGTCAACAAATGAGGTTCGGTAAGTGCGCCCGTTTTATTGTTATGCCCAACATCTCATCGTTGCCATTTAGAAGCATGTATGACATGCATACTACTCCCTCCATCGGGCATTGAGAACACAGACTTTTATTGTGAATAGGCATCGCCAGCATCTCTTGTACATAATATAACGCATGCACACTGGAGTCTCACATCACCGTTGCAAGGAAATGAATTTATGTGGAGGAAAGAGAAACCACAGATCAGATCAATCAAGCACGTCTAATACACACATGCTTGACGCCAAACTCGACTAGGCTGCCCGCCGCCTCTTGACGCGACCCCGGGTCAGTCCAAAGTCTCGCTCTCTCCAAAAACAATAAATAATAATGACACACCCAAACGCCATCTGCTTTCGTTTCCGACTCTCCTTTTTCATTGCGTTCCTCGCCAGTTTATGTTTCGCAGCCGCCTAGCTCGTCGCCTGCCATGACCGCGTACCAGTGTGTCAGCATATGCATTCACGACACGCAGGGGCCTTGCCAACGAAACGAGCACCTTGGTCACACACGCAATCCGCCGCACCTGCTGCACGCTCACAACCTACTTTGGCCTGGTGCATGAACGTTCGCTGTGACCATCGGTGCTGCTGCTCTTGTTGTTGTTGGGATTGTAGTTCCCCCTGCAGCTGTCGCACGAGCACGTTGGCACGAGAAGATACCCAAAAAGCCCCGACAGAGTCGCTAGCGATACCGTGAGCGCGGGGCGATAGGATGGGGAAGATAATCGAGGAGCTTGGCTAATGGGTCAGCATAGACAGGTGATAAGGTGTGCGAGGGTCGTGTGTCAGCTTCCGGAGAAGGCTGGAATTCGGTGAGTAAGTAGAGTAAAAGCAGAAGAGGGTTGACATACTCGAGAAGTGCTAGTAACCCTTTGTCATCAGCAGCGTCTACTGCGGTGATCAAGATTTGACGATGTCTCTCTAGTTGTGCAAGAGGAGAAGCGTGGAAAGTGATAGTGGTTCGGCCATTTGGGCAAACTAGATAACGAAGGAGTTGGACTCAGTTGTCTCCATTGCTGAAGGGACACATAAAAGTGTATTTCGTTGTTCTGAGGGGTGGAGGTGAAGGTTGTACAGAGCAAGTGAAAACGTGTCACAGTCATACTTGGTGAGGTCGAGTGCAGTTAGCAAGTGAACGTTTTTCCATGATGGCAGGAGAGATTGTACAGTTGGTCTACTACTGATTAGATATCGAGTCTACTTGTTTGTACATGTTTGGTCCTAATGGACGTGACAACAATAACAGGTCCGAGTCAAGCCGCTGGTTAGTCGACGTTCTGACAGTCATCCACTGGTTTCAGATCTCAGTCCCATCGCTCGCCACGGTATGAGTCGGACCGCAGATCGATTACATACATCAAGTCATGCGTTGGAAAGCTCCTTTTTATCTTCATGAAGGGATCAACGGGCTCGAACTACCAACAGGACGTGTTAGCATAATACAGGCCCTGGCGGCTTGTCAGTCCAACAGATTTCTCGTCATTTCAGTCCATTATCGGTCAGCAGGGTCAAAGTCAAGTGTGTAAACATCAGTTGCGTGCGAGTCTCGGTCCTTCTGGATGCTTATTCGGTAAGTCTATAAATTTCGCCTGTATACAAATGTTGTCTCATTCTCGCCCATCATCCACCCCGTATCTTCCCGATGTCTGTCACCACCTCTATCCTACACAGGACACCGTGGACACCGCCTATCGCAGTTCGCGCTGAGGGTGTCTATGTCGACCTCGAAGACGGTCGTCGTGTGATCGATGGTATCGGAGGGGCGGCCGTCTCATGCGTTGGTACCAGCCATCCAAAGGTCATCGCCGCCATCAAAGAGCAGCTTGATGCTCTTACTTGTCCGTCTCAGTTGATATTTCCGAAATCACTGACGCCCCATTGCACTCAAAACAGATGTATACAATATGCAACTGTCCACCAATCCTGCAGAGGAGCTTGCAAAGTACCTCGTCGACTCAAGCAATGGAGCGTTTGAACTCGTAGCCTTCTCATCCGGTGGTGAGTGTAATCGCAAAACAAGTATAATGATAACATCCAACGCTATACCAGGTTCTGAGGCCATGGAGGCCGTGATTAAACTTGCAAGACAGGTTGGTGATATCCGTGACAAATCGTCCTCTCTGATGGTTTGTCACAGTATTTCGTTGAGATCGGACAGCCCGGCAGAAAGAATTTCATTGCCCGTAAACAGTCGTTCCACGGCAACACTCTGAGCACCTTATCGCTTGCCTATCACCCCGCTCGGCGTGCACCCTACGCAGATATCCTCGACAACGAGCATTTCCATCACGTTTCTCCAGCGTATGCGAAACGCTTCCAAAAACCGGACGAGACAGAAGAGCAGTATGTTGAGCGCCTTCGACAAGAGTTAGAAGACAAGTTCATCGAACTTGGCCCGGAGACTGTAATTGGATGTGAGTTCTCATCTAGGTATGGAACACAGCACTAAGTCGGACTCGAGTTGCCGCAGAGACTGTCGTTGGTGCTACCACTGGCGTTGTGGGTGCCCCGAAGGGATACTTTGCGGCGATGAAGTCCGTCTGTGAGAAGTATGGGGCCTTGTTTATGTTGGATGAGGTCATGTCTGGGATGGGCAGTAAGGATTTCTCGTCCACTGAGTGGTGACATTCATAATTGTGCTCTTAGGGATGGGCTCCTTACACGCATGGCAGAGCGTTGGTGATGGGGCGGCCCCTGATCTACAGGCGATTGCCAAAGGTCTTGGTGGGGGGTACGTAATTGCATACGTATTAATGTGTTTTATTCAATGGGCCAAATAGGTATGGATCTATCGGAGCGACGCTCCTATCCCCTAAAGTTGCAAGAGCTATACGAGGAGGATCAGGTCTCCTCAAACATGGGCACACGTATCAGGTATACGACTTTTCTTGTGAAATGCTAGAGACTCAGTGTTCTGCTAGGCACATCCATTGGCGTGTGCAGCATCTTTGGCTGTACAAAGGGTCATCGAAGAAGAGAATTTGCTCCCAAATGTTGTACAGAATGGTGAACTGATGGAGAAACTCCTTCTTCAGGGATTATTGGCGGAAGGAGCACTAGCCAAGCCATTCACATTCGACATTCGCGGTCGTGGGGCATTTTGGGGCATCGAGTTTGATTTCTCTGGCCATGAAGCAAAACTAGACCTCAAGGGAGAAACGTTTGCTATGCTCGTCCAAGCACGCTCCCTCAAGAACGGTCTCATTGTCATGGGAATGAATGGGGGAGCCAAACTTGATGGATCCAAAGGCGATCATCTTATGTTTGGTCCTGCGTATAATGCGACGACAGAAGAGATTGAGAAGATTGTGGAAATATTTGTCAAGACTGTGGAGGAGGTTCTGAGAGAATCCCTGGTGTAATGGGATTTCCAAGTTTACAGCTACTGCCAAGGTGCTTTGTACTACTACCACCAATAGTGTTAGGGTTTTTCCCACGCCTTCGCCTATGTTGTGGCCGAAGCAATTACAACAACTTGAATTAGCACGCTCACTCTCCAACAGTTTTGTTTCTTTCTCCTTGACCGCGACTTTGTCTTAGACTTCCGTTTTACCCTTTGAATCGATGGCTGGGAGCATGCTCTAAATGGACTTCCAACCTATCCATCAACAAGAGGCCACAAGCTCCAGTACCCCCCAGCTACCCCAATCAGAATCATTACAATTTCCATCCACTTCCACCTCAACTACTGTCTCAGAATCAAGATCGCTACGCTCCAGTGCTAGAGTCAAGGCTGCCAGGCAGAAGGAGAAAGAACGGGAACAAGCAAGAGACAAGGATAGCGACGCAGTGGAGCAATCAAGTGCCCCGGAAAACACACGTACACCCAAGTCCACGACTTCAAAGAACAAACGATCCCGTGAAGTTGCAGGAAAGGGCAAGGCAAAGGACTCTACCGACGATACTACCCGGGCTTCCAAAAGGTGTGTCATCCTGTGAACGTTCTAATGCTTTGTGTTGACACTTGTCATCTGCCGCCGGATCCAGAGCAAAGAGAGCCACTTTCCCATCAGCCTCAACATCATCTCTCACTATCAACGAACCGACTAAGGACAGGAAAGGGAAGAAGCGCGCTGCGCCTGAAGCTGATTCCGAAGAAGAGGGGTCCAATTCAGCCGTATTATCCTCCAAACGCACCAGAACTACTGCCTACTCCTTAAGATCCCGACCCGGCCCCTCAACGTCAATCTCTGCACCAATGCCGAAAAAGTCTAGGTAGGTGCAATTACGTCTCGTACAACCATATGCTAACGTCATGCCCTTAGACCTTCTCCGAACAAAGGCAAAGTGGCCGTCAAGGCTAAGACTGCCGCCACTGCTAGTACATCTAGAATTCATGATGAAGACGTCGATATGGCTGACCCCGAAATCCTCAAGTGCGAAGAACCGTCGCAGGAAGATCGGAGGGATAGTTATGTGGATGACGATGATGACGCAGATGATCGTGATAACGAACCTCTACCCGTCGAGGGTGACGTCGACGATGGTGGAGACGATGAAGAGCGGTCTCCAACAGAAGGTACTCGAGGATTTGGTGGCCTGGATGAGACTGCTGCGATGGCCATTTTTGGTGACTATCGACATCTTGGCTCATACATGGTATCTCTTTCGGGACGCCTCAAAACTATGCTGAACAATATCAAGTCCACCGCCAGTCCAACCACTCGTCTTGTGACTCTGCAAGAATTAAGCGAGCTACTTTCTATATCTACCGAGGACACCTTGGCTGGTTCCTTCCAAGTCGAAGAGTTCGTGCGTGAGCTCGTTAAGATTCTGGGGGGACGGGGTGTGAATGAAGACGAAGACGAAGACGGAGGTGACGATGAAGATCACGACTCTGATGCCGCTCTCGCCGCAGCCTTGGCAATCAGCGCTGGGGGAAATTATCAAGGGGACGACAACCTCGAGGCTCAAATGCTTGCTTGCAGATGCCTCGCCAACCTCATGGAGGCTCTTCCAGGGGTGGCCCATACCGTAGTTTATCACGGTGCTATCCCTGTTCTCTGCAGCAAGCTGATAGAGATTTCTTATATCGATCTAGCCGAACAAACTCTCAGTGTAGGTTGCATGTTGTTTTGTGCGTCTTGCTCCTCCTGACGGCGCCATTACAGACACTGGAGAAGATCTCGGAGGAGTTTCCGAGCTCCATCGTTCGTGAAAATGGACTTGCAGCGTTGCTGAATTACCTCGACTTCTTCTCCATCGCCGTCCAAAGAACTGCACTTCAGGCTGCTGCAAATTGTTGCAGGAACATTTCCTCTGACCACTATCCTATGGTTCTTGGCGTCTGGCCAATAATCCGCAATTGCTTGGGGTACTCTGATCAAAGACTGGTTGAGTTTGCTTGTCTTTGTGTTATCCGAATCATCGATTCCTATCATCGTGCGTCCACGGAGAACCTCGAGAACATCTTGGACGAAACAGCGATTCGTGCCATTAATCTTCTCCTCATGCCCTCAGGCGGCTCGCCCCTGATTCCAGCGAACACATATACCTTACTTCTAAAGGCGCTGGCTACTGCGGCTCGAGCTAGTCCTCGGATTACCATCGCTCTGTTGCAGGCAGACATTGTGGACACACTGTACCAAATTCTCACCGGGATATTACCTTCTGCGTCTGTTGAAATCCTCGGGGGCGATCAGGGCCTTGGGGGTAATGTTACACACTTGACGGTAATGAAGAACCTGGCACACCGCTCCAAGGATCAGGTAGAAGAGGCGCTCAGCTTAATATCTGAACTCATGCCTCCGCTTCCAAAAGGTAGGTAACTTCCATATCTCTACAGAAGGAGAGCTCACATTCTTCTAGATGGTGTCTTTGACCACAAAGGCTACACAGACAAAGCTTTAGCACGGATGGTCAAAGCAAGGGCTAAGGCCGATCGCGCCGCTGCCCGTCAGGCTGCTACTGCAGCCTCTCATTCTTTCATCGATTCGGTTATGTCACCTGATGCGTCACAGAACATTATCGGGCATCATGATTCCACTCAAGAATCGGATGCTCAGGCTCAGGACACTGACGAGGCAATACTTCCCGTTTCCGGCGCAGAACCTTTCTCGGACAGAACAGAGTTGTTGCGTTCCAAGCCAGATGTTGTTGGGCGTTTTATGCAGTTGATGGTTCCTATTCTCGTTGACGTATATGCTGCGAGTGTGATCACACCGATCCGTGTCAAGACGCTCACGGGTCTGTTAAAGGCTATTGGCTTTCTAGAAGGAGCCGAACTCAAGACTGCCTTACACGTTAGCACTTTCCATCACCCTCCGGCTATCCATTCTGACTACTTCCTCAGTCAGTCCCAATTGCCAGCTTTGCGTCGTCAATCCTCTCATCGAAAGATCACCCATCACTGATCATCGGAGCTCTACAGCTGGTCGACCTTCTGTTGCAGAAGCTTCCTTCTGAATACAGGCCAGCCTTACGAAGGGAGGGTGTCTTCCATGAAATCGAAGTTTCTGCTTCCAAAACACTCTCCACATCGAAACCAAAGGTTCAGGATGCGCCAGACCTATTAGTTACGGGTGATATCGCCATCTACGCTTCATCTGCAATATCGGGACACAAAAAACACCATGTATTCTCTTTGGAGCCAGAAGATGCAATCGCGTTGCGTGCTCGTGTCATGCGGTTCAAATACTCACTTGGCCAAGACGATGGCAGCGGTAACGGCGATGATTCATTCGATGATCTTCGACGCTTGGTCAAAAAGTTTTCTACAGACATATCTGAACAAGCCATGGCCTCCACGTTGAGAGAGTTTGTGGACCATTTTGCCTCGGAGAGTTCGATCTCCAGTTTCGAATTGCTCCGAAGTGGTGCCGTTGACGGTCTCCTTCGCTTTTCCACAGAGAAAGGTCCAGGTTAGTCGATTTTCGACTGTCCAGGACATGCCTACTGAGAGTATACAGTACCGATCAAGCGCCGTCAAGAGATTCTGTTTGAATCTTTCACCCGGTTATCCAGAGTCGGAACTGTGAATCCATCCCCCCTTTCCGTTTTGGTCAAGAAGCTGCAGGAAAGCCTGACGAGGATGGAGAACTTTGAGGTGGTCACAATCGCGCAAGGCAGTGACGGTAAATTTTCTTTTTGTGTGCATGGTCGATCATTGACTTAATTTCTTCAGACTCGAAACGAAGCTCCCCGTCCTTACTCGCTCGCCAGTTACGGCTTCGCTTGGTTGCGGACGACGACTCAGATATCCCACGAAACCTGCAGAACATGGTTGTATCGATTCACGCAATCGCAACATTCCAGGCCCTCAATGACTACCTCCGCCCTCGGGTTGCCGGAACGATGTCTAGTGGACGCTTGTCTAACATGCTTGCTGCATTGGCTGCATCTGGCTTTAGTCCAGCAACTGCTTCCCGCGCACCGCCCGATCACGAGGCAAGTCAAGCCACGATAGCACCTGCGGTACACCCACCCTCGTCATCATCAGATGCCCCCCCGCCATCGAATGAGGTCCGCCGGAGACGTAGCCAACGTCTCAGCGTTAAGAACGGGACATCAGGTTCATTTTCGGTGGTTTCTGACAATGCCTCCTCTGCCACGACCAGCTCAGCTTCAGCTTCGGACAGTATTTCAAGGCGAGAGGAAGCTTTGGTTCAGGAGAGCGGGCTCACTACTGAACTCACAGATGATGAAGTCGATGCGGAGGTCAGGTTCGATTCTCCTAGCAGCGATATATTCTGACTCTAAGATACATAGGTCTTTGAAGAGGATGAGGACGGAGACCTAGCTGCTGACAAGACCATAACGTTGTCAGTTGGCGAAGGTGCGTCGCAGAATTTGTTCTCGTCATTTTACTTACATGGTGCCGCCAAAGATGATGGCAGGATCGAAGCACAAACGCCTGACGGCACCCGCATAGCGACACCGAATTCCTCGAAGGGAGGCGTTCCATCTCTATCATCGGTTCGGCAAGGAAATGCTCAGAAATCCTCTTACGCCGCGGCTCTCAAGGCGAAACCCACTGACTGGCATCTTCAATTCTGGATGGATGATCACCTACTTCCACTAGATTTGACTATCTATGGCGCGATCCATCAGCATGAGACGAGGAAGAAGATTGGCTCATTGCCATCAAGTGCTATGTGGCAAGGTGTATATACGGTCAAGTTTAAGAAAGTCAACGGACCACCTCCCAGCCAAGAGCGTGAGATTTCTCATTCACCCTGACGTCCTAGCCAAAATTTGCTAATATGTGCACCAGCACGAAGCGATGCAGTCGCAAGGATCCGATCACCCAGCCCTACCCTTTCATCGCTCCCCGATGACGCTCCTCATGCTAAGATACTGCGTCTCCTTCGCGTCCTCCACAAACTCAATGCGGCGGAAGCTGAACGTCCTATAAGGCCTCTTGAACGCCATGCTTTACCAGAGTCTGCGTTTATCAATAACAAGCTGACGGCCAAGCTCACCCGGCAACTAGAAGAGCCAATGATCGTTGCGAGGTTCGCCTTGTTATCCATTGATATGGATGATAAATGCCTGATGTTTTCTAGTTCGTGTTTGCCCGACTGGGCGATTGACCTTCCCCAAAACTTCCCTTTCTTGTTCCCATTCGCCACTCGCTACAACTACTTGCAATCTACATCATTCGGTTATGCGCGCCTTATCCTCAAGTGGCAAAGTCAACAGAGCCGAGGACAGGACACCTCACGGCGTGATGATGGAATCGGATTCCTAGGTCGACTTCAGCGCCAGAAAGTTCGTATATCACGCAAGCACATTCTCGAATCTGCGGTGAAGGTGTTCGAACTTTATGGGTCGTCCTCTTCGATCTTGGAAGTTGAATACTTCGAGGAAGTTGGTACTGGTCTTGGTCCAACCCTCGAGTTTTACTCGCTTGTTTCCAAGGAATTTGCGCGGAAAGATCTGAAGATCTGGCGTGATGCGGATTCGGGTTCTCCTGGAATCTACGTCCATCATCCTGCTGGACTTTATCCGGCGCCGATTAGCCCCGACGACATAGCGAACGATGGTGGACAGTATGTGACTCGTCCTAACCCATTATTCTCTTGGCTCATTCGTTGAAGGAAACGAACCCACATCCTTCGAGTGATCGGGCAGTATGTGGCCAAAGCGATGTTGGATTCTAGAATCATCGATCTTTCTCTCAACAAGATCTTCATCAAGCTTGTTCTTGGGGAAGAAGTTCCATTGACCATTGACTCACTTAGGGTGGGTGGTTGGTTATGGACTTGATAATATCGCTCACTCCGTCTTAGTTGGTCGATAATGACCTTGCGAATTCTCTTGCCAAACTGCAAAGCTATGTGTCCGTCAAAGGGCAGGCTGAGAAGGTCGGTTCTTGTTTACGTTCTACCCACTTGAATCCTTATCTCTGTTCAGCTGCTCACGCGTAAAGTTGCGTTAATGGACATTGTCAATGTCGAGGACCTTGCTCTTGATTTTACATTGCCAGGCTATGACATTGAGCTAAGAGTGCGTGATCTCTGAATCTCTCCCTGAGGCACCCCTCCTGACCCACCTCCAATGACCAGCCTGGTGGTCGCGACATTCCTGTGACCTCAGAAAATGCGGAACAATACATCCACGAAGTCTTGGATGCCATTATTGGGACAGGGGCTCGACCGCAGGCCAAAGCCTTCAGAGAAGGATTCTCAAAAGTCTTTCCGATTTCTGATCTGCAGGCATTCTCTGCAGACGAGTTAGTGATGCTTTTTGGTAACTCCGACGAGGACTGGAGTGTTGAATGTGTGTTTTGTACTGCCTCTATTAGCGTGGCGCTGACATGGTATCGCAGCTCTCAACGAAGCCCTCAAAGCTGACCACGGGTTCAACGGGGAAAGTCGCTCAATTCGCGAGTTGATCGAGCTAATGTCTGCATTCGACATGACCACACGACGTGATTTCTTGCAGTTCATCACTGGAAGTCCCAAGCTACCTATCGGAGGTTTGTCTCTTGCAGGCTCATGACCGGTTGACATGACTGCTCTTCGACAGGTTTCCGGGGCCTTAATCCGCCACTCACCGTCGTTCGGAAACCGCACGAGGCTCCGCTCACTGCTGATGACTATCTGCCCAGCGTAATGACGTGCGTCAACTACCTGAAGCTTCCAGAATACAGTTCGAAGAAAGCAATGAGAGAGAAGTTGTGTACAGCTATGAAGGAAGGAGTTGGCAGCTTCCACTTGTCTTAAGTATTATTGTGTTTCCAGTTTTTTTACGCATTCATTATCTTTTTCCTCTTCGCAATATTGTTGTTGAATGGTAATGAGCATTCTGCCTAGTATGTATTGCTTGGAGTTTGCGTGGTAGCGGTTGGACGAGTGAAAATGGCTTACGCTTACACAATTACACCGCGCCTTTGCTGCGGAACGTGCACTTGTGTTCAATGCAGTGCTACTACCTGAGGTACCGCGGCTGAGGACCTCCAAATACTCCCTTCGAAGCATGTATGTCCGTCCGGACAGGCCACTTGTCGTAAAGTGTACTTTTGACCGGTCGAACAAGCACATCAGCTTTGCATCGGCCAAGAATTGTTCCTATGATCTCCTGAAGAATAAGGTGTGTCCACGTCAAATTAGTTGAATGTCAACAAGCGAACCTCGGAGATCAGTCGTTCGTATATACTAACTTATCGTGTAGGTCGAACAATGCTTCTCCCTCTATGCTACGCCATACGTGATATCCTACAAGGATGACGATGGCGAAGTAACCGACATCTCAACGGAATCAGATCTCACTGAAGCCATACAATATTTCCAGGCCGGCTCGGATGATCCACCTCTGTCCTCCGCAGCATCTATACTCTCGGGCAGGAGTTTCGGCGGCAAACGACGCATCACTCTACGAGTTCATATAACGGTGGACTACGATGGCCCCAGCTTAAGCGATACGTCGAGTCTGGCAAGCTTGGAGGAGTATAAAGGAAGGAACAAGAGCAGCGGAGAACTTAGTTGGACAGAAGTGCGTTCTGCTGACAAACCGGAAGATAATCGTTCCCGTACGGCTTCACCTTTCGAACACGCTCTCTCCTTGTCAGCGCAAGACAGAGGAGCGGCATGGCTCCGAGAGCAGAACGAACGCACCATCAAAGCCATGCTGGGCTCTACGCCTGAGCCATCAGAATCCGACTCTCGATCAGTGTCAATGTCATATTCAGAGGACCAACGTTCGGAGGGGAGCATAGGCGGCGACCTTGCACTGGAACGAGATCCACGGGGGAAGTATTATTACTCCTATACCGGTGGGAGTTCTTCCACATATGATTCAGGATACGAGGACGGGTTCAGTGTCAAGGACGAGAACGAGGTTTCCGCGAGCTCGTCATCCGGGCATGTGCGGCCCAACAGTATGCAGCTCAGTTGGCTTGCTTCGCAGCAGAAGATCCACGATGATGAACCCGGTGGATTCTCCGCCGCATCTTCGTCTACTTCGGAGACTCCCTTCACCATTCCCCCCGACATTCCTCCGGATGTCCTGCAACCTGCTGGCCCTCCACCTGGCACGCATACGACGTGTTCCGAGTGTGGGGTATTGCTAGATGCCATTCGCTATGTATGCGCAATGTGTGGGGAAAAGGAACCCATATCCCATCCACACGTGCCGAGTGAATTGAGTCTCAAGGGAAAGGAGCGGACCTCCGAAGCCGTACATTCCTACCCACCCCATCCACCGTTTCAACTTGCTTCTTCCCCATCTCCCTCAGGAACGGACTTGACGGTTTGGAGTCGCTCTCCATATATCCGTGACGAACATCGCAACGACAAGCCTCTGCCTTGTCTCCCATCCTCGGCACCTACGTTGTACAGCTCTCGGGGACCTGGTCATCTGTCTGAGCCTGAGAATGTCGGTTACGAGCTTTGCTCCGGATGCATAGAATCCGCGGGCATTCACCATGCGCTTTGTGCCAGTACGGAACGAGTGGGCAGTGTTAGTTCAGGATCTACGTCTCCTGAGGATGCAATGTCGGAATGGCTACGTTCTGCGCCCCGGCACAAAGGACAACTTCGACATGCATATTTCGAGAAAGTATGGGGACCCAGAGGTTGGAATGATGTCGGTGCGTACTTAGTCGCCAAATCTGAACATTTGTTGCGTTAACAATGGACGGTGTCGGTTTTAGAACAAGAAGACATGCTGACATGCAAGTGTTCAACTTGTAATACCGCGATTACCGGGAAGCGCTACAAGTGCGCATCTTGCAAGAAGTTCAATCTTTGTCGTGCCTGCTACAGGTTCTTGATATTTTATTCTGCATTTTGACCGCCTGCTCACCAGTTGGGTCTTGTGTTTCCAGTCAAGTTCATGACATACATCCTGCCCACGCTTTCTTGCTCGTAATGGAGAAACCTGCAAGGTTGAAGAGTGAACCCGAATATCTATCCTCTATGATGAGTATGGAAGACGTCAACGAAGAACAATGTACGCACCTAGCGCATAGAAGTTCTTGACTAACCCGTTACTCCGCAGCCATGAAGCACCCAGGTGTTAAATGCACACAGTATGCACCTATTTTGATAAACCTCTGTGCTTGTTAAACTTTTTCTGCCCCCGCAGTTGCCTCCAAGATATTCTAGGCGCCCGTTTTCATTGTGCAATCTGTGATTCTGTTGACATCTGCTCTAACTGCGAATCGGCAGGACTTCCAGGGAACCTAGATTCGTCTGAAGGAGGGCATTTATCTTCGCATATTATGATCAAGGTCTGCACTAATCAGTTCATTCTTCGAAGACATTTATCTGATACTTAACAGATTCCCTACCCACTGGAAACCCATGAGGTTCAGACCGCATCGCGCCGCGCCATTCACCTCTGGACTGACCGGGATGCTGCACATGTTCTCACCACACCCCACTCGAAACCCTCTTCCGTCTATTCTTCCTACGCGCAGACTGTAGTGGGTTCCCGCATGCGTCTCGCGGCGCAAGATGATGCACCGGGAGATCATCGGATAATCTGTGATGGATGCCGTGAGGTTCGTGCATAAACTGGGATAACAATGGAGTTCGACCACATATTCTTTTAAAGACTATTTTTGGAACGAGGTATCAATGTGCAACATGCCCCTCGTCTCCAACCCCATTCAGCTTGGTCCGTGTGTCTACTTGCATGGTGCGTATTCCCAACTAACTATAGCGAACAAGTGCGCGTCTTGCGAGGAGCGCTCCTATATGCTCCACGATCCTATGCACGCGTTCTTTAAGCTCCCTCGACCAGTCCATCGCCCGCTTCAGTCCCCCACCGGGTTCCTGCCTATATTGTAGGTTCCTCTTTTGTTCGTGTACGGATTACAAAATATGAGCATCTTTCTATAGATATAAAGTACCTGTTGGGCCTGTAGGTGGCCTGCCTCCTCACGTGGACCACAAAGGTTTGTGGGATACCGCTTTGCAAGAACTTTCTCTATCTCACCCTCTATACTCAGAATACTTGTCGTTCCTTGTACATCCCGCAGCACTCTGTGACCGCTGCCTGGAGCGCATTCACGGTGCTTGGTTCCGGTGTGCATACTGCGCAAAGGATTTGTGTGCAGACTGTGAGGCTCTTGACACACATGATGCAACACATCTGTTCGTCGTTTTCAAGGCATCAGTGAGATCCAGACAAATTTTTCCTCTGGTGAAACAAGCTGACAATTGATTCTCACTAGGTTGATATGCAGCAATTCCGGTGACGTTCAAACTAGTTACAGAGAGGAAGTATGCTAACATCTATAGCAGACAGTTTGCAAACTTGGAAAATCCTGAACCCATTATCCCCTTCCCTGTCTATTTGTAGACATATATACCAAATACAACATTGGTGGCATTGTCCTTGGTTGCATTAGTACCGATGTAATTTCATTGATTTCGTCTCCAGACCTGTGCAAAACCGAGGGTACGGGAACTTCGATCCATGGTAGAACCGACGCGCTGTAAACTCAGCTCTTTTTAAAACCTGTTCCGTTGTGTCAAGATTAATGAATTGCCGCCGAAATGCAAGAACGAACCAAGTCTTCTCCTCTCGTAGAACAAGTCCGTTCTGCTGGCACCAAGATTCACGATCTTTGGACACCCATCACGATCCTTCTCGAGTCTTGTGCACTCTGCACAGTAATACGCGTCCGATATACCTGGATGGGAATGGATTGTTAAAGCACAGTCTGTGGGATGCAGTAGAACCGTACCTGGAGAACCGCAGATGATGCATCTACCGCCATAAGTCCCAAAGTTACACTCATCACATATACGAACGAGGGTCTCAGGGCGAACATAAGAGTCGCAGACCGGGCTGTGATAGCGTTAGCAGCAGGAATAGGAGATGATTCGAGGGGATGCGCACCATTTTCCGTCGCATTTTTCACACAAACGTCCGATAGCTGATTGGCGGCCATCAGTGGCAGTGAGAGTAGTTTACACGGTGTCACTCACCTATTCCAGGCTGACGCCTGCACATTATCAGATCTACAAGGTGCTGTGAGATAGGAAATGTGATAACGGCTGACAGTGCTGACCTGGATGATGTTTCGACATGGCTGTGTGTGGTCGAGAGTCAGATTGCTGATTGTTGACAGTTGTTATGGCTGCTTTAAGGACCAGGTGGCTGTGCTCGGAGGCACAAAATGCAGGAACGTTGCACAGAGGATTCCAATACTAGCACGTTGTACTTACATATATATCTGCTAATGAAACAAGGAGCTTCCTCACCGCAGCGCCATGATCTCCTTCCCAGCATCCACCTGGCAGTCCTCCCTCAGCCAGAAGTCGACGACTCGACGACCCCGAAACAGCTCAGATGTCACCCATGGCCGCGTCATTTCCACCATCACCCCTCGCGTGTATCTCTCGGATCTCTATTCTGCTCGAACAGCAGACAACCTAGAACGACTTGGCATCACGCACATCGTGTCCGCCATTGAGGCAGACGTGCGCAAGGATTTCGGGGATAATGTGACGGTCATGCACGTCCCGATTCGCGACGACATGAACGTCGACATTACTCCATGGTTTGACAAGGTCGTCAAATTTATAAAGGACGCACTGGATGCGGATGAGCAACACAAGGTGCTCGTGAGTGGAACATGCATGTTCGCTTGGCGTAGTGTGTCGATGCGCAGACGGGTGAGCAGGTCCATTGCCTGCAAGGCGTATCCCGATCTACCACCCTCGTTTGCGCTTACTTGGTTGCCACGACGCCAATGCGGGCCACGGAGGCGATCGCGCATGTACAGGCGAAACGCGGCATTGCTGCGCCTAATATTGGGTTCCGGCGTCAGCTAGTGGCCTGGGGGGGTCAGTTTGAAGACGCAAAGAGGGCAGCAGAAGAGCGGCGGAGGAAAACCAGAAGCGTGGGTGCCTTGAGGGACGTCCTGTCAAAGTGGTTGGGCATGTCCAAGTCAAGTAGGGGGTTTGCGTGAGCGCTGGACGTAGGCCACTACGCCATCCCGTCCGGGATCATAGTACGGGGACGGATTGATCATTAATGATACCCCCAACTTAGTATATTATTTTCGGTAGGAACATGGTAGTATCGGTTTACCTAATACATGCCGTGTTGACGACGAACCCACTGTCGCCGAGTCCGCTGCAACCAGCACATACACTACCAAGTCGGATGGACATTCCTTGAAAACCACTCACTCGACGCGACCATAATAAATTTCTACGGGATACACAGACACGGAACGAACGGTAACGTGCCAACAAAAGCGTGATACCCACCGTAGCCGATCTCTTCAGAAACTGCCAATCATCCACATCTCTCGCTGCTGCCACAAAACGTATACACCACATCATACACGGTTTCAATCTTTATAAAATGCACGCCAAACATTCCTCCACGTCTCCTCGCAAATCCTCTCGCCACTCTTCCGCATCCTCCAATGCGATCCTCCCCCATTCCACCCCGCTATCCACGCTCGAGCAGGGTATCGCTGTCCCTTCCGGGGCTCATTCTTTGGCCCATGAACTGGCGGTTGCATTGATGCCTGACCCCGCTGGTGGCGCGTCAAGGCTTTTGGCTGAAGAGTTTGGTATCGAATACGACGAAGGTGCTGAAGGCATTGACGACGACCCTCTTGCTAGACATAGCCACGAGGACGCCAGTGCAGATGACGTTCATGGAGCAGTCCTCAACGGAGGTGCCAGCTTGGCGGATGAGCTCGGTGAAAGCACTCCGGGGAGCAGTCTAGCAGCCGAGTTTGGCAACTTCGTGGACGATGAACTGCACGGTCGGGACGACGGTGGCACTCGCGACCAGAGCGATGTTGACGGCGCCAGCGACGATGAAGACGAGGACGCGATTCGGCGTGCTGCGCTGGCTCAGGATGCCATGGAGGTCCTTGCACAAAATCTGGCTTCGACGGATAGGTTCCTTGCCCACCTACGAACCATCGATACCACCTTTACCCTCGAGAGCCTTACAACTGACATGATCAGTGGGCTCAACGATGCCGTGCGTGACCGCGAGGGGCAAGTGCGCGAACTCATCTCACATGACCGCGACTTGAAGCGTATCGCTACGGAAGTGGGAGGTATGGACGTGCTTGGTGATCTTGACCCCATTGAGATACTACTCTCCGAAGACGAGTCAGAGCGACAAACTCGAGAGTCGTATAAACTCGAGTCCGTCGCAGAGGAAGAGGAAATCGCGGAAGGGGATTCCCTGTATGCCCACTCATTACCTTCCTCCCCACAAAAACCCTATTTCGCGCCTGTGTGTGCATCTGCCTCACCGTCTTCCACGTCGTTATCCTCATCACAACCTGCGAACAAATCATCTCAACAGCCCCAGTCATCCATATCCACTCTCAATGTTGCTCTCCCATCAATGACCCATATGCGCTCCCACACGGCATCCTTCCTCGCGTCGCTCACGATCATATCTGAGCAGTCTCAGGTGAACAGCGCAGCCACCGCTGATGCAGGACGCAAGATTCGTTCTGTGAAGAACCAGCTTGCCAAGTGGAAGATGGAAACGGAAGGCGCAGAGAGGAGCCGGTTGAAGATAGAGAAGTGGGAGGCCGAGAGCATTGGACGGAGGGATGGGCGGGTGGTGGTGGACGAGCACATGAGGGCGTTTGAAATGGCCATCGTGGAGGCGGGGATGAGGACGCAGGCGATAATGGCGCGATGAAGGACCGAAGGACCACCTCGGTGAAGTGTATCTGACAGTACTTTTACTCGACATAACTACTAGTACCCCTTCACACACTAGCAGATATACCAGTGTATCTATTCTTTTCGTTTTGCAGACTATCTGGCTAGCTACAGACATGTCTCTCCTCTCACATCAATCGCGTGCAGTTCCAGGTTCGTTGTGTTCTCTAGTAGAGAGGTGGTTTCGTACATGTCATACAACATATACAATAGGGTTATTAACTATAGGGTAGGATAGCCGTAACATGAGGGAAAAGCGAATTTCGTCAACAATGTCGGGTATGTAAAATATTCTCCAGTGTTCACGCTTTCTATCTCCTACCTAATCCACTCAGCTCCCATGCCATCTTCTGCTGAACGAACGGGATACTTCCAAGCACCCACAGCATCCAGGCACGGACCGTTGCGGAATCGATTGGGCACCACCAGAACATCCTCTCTCGATATTTCATGCCCCAGATCGACAGGACGCGTTTCGTGAAATTGATCACCTCGAGCGCACGCGCGTGTCGCGTCGTGGCGAACTCGTGCAGGATCGCGTCCGCTTTGGAGAGTGGCTCGGTCTCGGTAGCACGGATGTGCTTGGTCAGCGCTTCTCCGAGGAAGATGGCATCTCGCAAGCCAAGGTTCATTCCCTGCCCACCGGCGGGGGAGTGAATGTGTGCAGCGTCACCAATAAGGAGGACGGCGCCCCCTTCACCTGGCTCTCCAGCACCGAGACGGGTGAAAGTAACATCAGCGATGGAAGCGTGATTACGGAAGCGGGAAGACCAGACAACGTCTTTGATACACACTGGTTTGTTGGGGTTGATAGCAGGGTCTGATGCGAGGTACTGCTGTCCAAATCGGTTGACGAGATTCTGGAGATATTCCTTGGGAGGTGAATGGGGGATTTCACCTTCTTCCAAGGGTACACCGCATCCAATGCGGTATATTCTTTCAGAGACGGGGACCTGGCCCTCGGCTGCTAGAGATTTGTTCAAGGAGGATGGGAAGGGGAAGCACATGAAGAGACTTTCAGGGGACAACGTGAACCCCGGCGCGAAGTTATCTATGTCTGTGGTGTCGAAAGTAACATCGGCAAGAATCATCTGGGCTAGGTTGTTGTCTGCTTCACCCTCGACGGTCGCTGGATCGGAGAAACCTATCCCAGCCATGCTACGGACCTAGATATCGTGAGGTTATGTCTGGATATGAATGCCAAAACGCCTTACCACAGAGCGCGCACCATCTGCACCGATCACGTACTTTGTCGTGATGACTTTGCCATCTTCAAAGGTGACGTCGCTGAACTGCGAGTTCTCCGCATTGCGGCTGAGCCCGACTACTTTCAAAGGTCGATGGATGATGACACCGAAACTGGAGAGCCTTTTTTCAAGCGTACGTTCCGTAACGCTCTGGGGAATGATGAGAACGTATGGGTGCCGAGTGTACGGTTTGAGAGTCTCGATATGGGGACTGATGAGCTTCGTCGAACGGGTTCCGATATTAAACCCAGTCGACTTTATACCCTGCGATATCATTTCGTCCCCGCAACCGATCGTGTCCAATGCCTACACAATGTCTACGTGACTTTGACACGAAGAATATGAACCAAAGAGAAGCTTACCTCCAAGGTAGCGGCATGGACTACGGCGGCTCGCGAACTATTTTGCCCTTGGGATATGGCATCGACAATGACGAAATCATGAAAGCCATGATGGAGGAGAGAGAGAGCAGTAGCAAGTCCGGCTGGACCAGCACCGACGATGAGGACGGTAGTTGTAGAAGGAAGAGACATACAGAAGATGTAAACGGAGGAGTATGAGGACGCAATGAAGGCCCTGCGGCCTTATATGCGTTCTGTTAGACCAAGCATCGCTGTAGAAGGAAAGCAAAAAAGGGACGTGGTAGGTCTTGGACTCGGAATGCGGTGTTGGCCAGATAGTGTATGACTCATAACGGATGACAGTGATGCGGACTACAACACAATTAGACTGCTTCATCTCGCACATAATCACTCTTACCAGCATGAGCTTGCTCGCGCGGCGCGGGCGCATCGGCCATTCGGTTGTACCTTTGATGCCCGATCGGAATGATACGGATTGCCTGGTAGGACACGGGCACGGGTTTACAGGATGTGGGCCCGAGGCGCTACGCACTTTTGTTAATGCTCCCGAAATCGATTGGACTTGTTCGGTCCGACAAAGGGACGCGTGAGGGAGCTAATGGATGAAGAGTGAGCAGTGCACAGAGTCACCTGCCCCAGCATGGAGGGCCATGATAGCGTTGCTTGCATGGTTCTCTTGCATAGACGTGCCATCGAGGCGCATCGTTGATTGATAATAGATGGTGAGGCCTTCTCCGATCGGTAATTTGAACAAGAGAAGGGACCGTCATCTGCGTCAGTATTTCTGACTCAAACCATCGGACCAACACTAGAACCCGACACTGCAGCGTCAACAAGTTAAGCAGTGCACAACGTTGTCGTAAAGACTCGGATGTCATCGTCGCAGGAAAGCATGTGCATGACGGACACGCTCACAACACCACTGGCGTCCGTCACCACACTTTCCAACACCCTCTTTCAGTCTTTGTCCTCGCCACATCCGCATGCCAAGCCCAGCATTGCCCCACCACCCATTTCTGCTTTCTTTAATGTCGAAGCATCTCTGGCACGCGCGCTGGCAGAAACAGCCTCACACCAGAGACGACAGAAACGAATCGAGGAACTCATCGCGGAGATTTGTATGATTGAAACGAGATGGCGCTCGATCGTCGAACGTATCGAGCAAGGGAAGAGGGAGCTGGAAGCTGTGGTTACGGAGGGTGAGGAGAGAGTCGAAGGGATACGAAAAGCAAAAGAAGGTGAGCATGCATCATTTATGTTTAGAATGATGTCTAAGAGTACATGATTTGTGCGCAGCGTCGATACCCTACCCCGAATTACTCGCGTACGCGCAATCACTCAGCGCGTTCACGTCTGCCCCTCCCAACATGCCTGACCCGAACGCACCTCTGAACGCGGCGCACGGTGCACCCCTTCCCCTGTTCTTCCCGCCGTTCCCGAACGAGGAGAAGATGAGGAGAGGTAGATTGAATGTCGAGAAGCCACTCGGAGGGCTCGGAGAGAGTCACAGCGTGAAACGTGAGCGCTCTTGTGATGGACTGATAAACGGACTCAAGTCATGTTATGCTGTTCTTTTCTGGCAGCCCGATCACCGTCGCCTAAGCCGACGCAAGCGACGCGCGACCGGCCTGGCGTTAACCCCTACCGACACGAAGTACGGACGCAAACGCAGACTGTCTTTGACCTGGACTTGGATCTCAACCCGGACCTATGACTCTGTACTTGTGCTTACATAACTGTCCCATACTTGTTCTTGTTGTGGACCGTTCGACAGTCTCATTTTTTATTACTTCAGTTATATCAAATGGCCGGCTATTTCTCGAACCACTCCCAGTCTCAGTCCCGCTTCAGCTCTACCCAGCAGCAACCCCAGAACAATACCACAGAAACGACCCAACAGGACACCTCCAGACCACGGCTCCCTGCTAGCCGCCACTTCTCCACCTCGCTTGCAAACCGTGATCCCGAGCCTGCTCTCACAAAGACAGCCGGCTCGTCACCCTCATCGGGCACCGTGCACCCTCTTCGGAACACGTATGTTCGTGCTCATATCCATCTTCCCTCTCCGTGCTTACTCTCCCCGATCGAAATCATCTCCAGTTGGGTTTTCTGGTTCCGCCAGCAACGTGCCCCAGGAAACAAGATCACGAATTACGAGGAGGGGATCAAAAAAGTCGCATCATTTTCCTCCGTTAGTCTCTTTCTGTCGCTGTGTTTCCATCTCCCTCAATGCATCCCCAGGTCGAATCCTTTTGGTCCCTTCACACCCACCTTTCCCCGCCATCTTCCCTCCTACCTACCACTGATTATCTTTTGTTCCATGCCGGCGTACGCCGTCCTGTATGGGAAGATCCCCTCAACCGTGCCGGTGGGAAATGGATCATCAGACTAAGAAAGGGTGTTGCGGACCGCGTATGGGAGGATCTCGTCTGTGGCGTCGTGGGTGATATGTTTGACGAATGCGGAAGCGGTCGTCTCAAGGTGGACGGTGTCGGGAATGTCAACGAAGACGAGGACGGCGAGGAGTGGCCAGAGATCTGTGGCTGCACAATCAGCGTCCGCCAGAGTGAAGATATCGTGGCTGTCTGGAACCGCGTCGAGGCGGATATGAAAGTACGTGAGAAAATTAGGTGGGTACAGCACCATCACCTTGTTGTCGGTAATTGGTCTCATGACCTTCGGTTAGGGATACAATACGTTTGGTCCTTAATTTGCCCCCGTCTACGATAATGGAGTACAAGTCCAACAACGGTACTTTGTTTCCTCGTTGCCAATACCTTTGTGTTTGGTTTAATTTGCTGTATTCCTTGCAGACTCACTGCAAGACAAGTCCTCATTTCGTAACTCTGCCATTGAACGCACACCCACCATTTCTTGATCACGGCTGTCAAACTGTGACTGGGTCCTACTTGATGGTAGCTGAAGTCGATTAGTTGGAAGGGATCCGCTCTTTGCCTTGAACCCGAAACCACCCGGTCGTTTGCAGACGCGATGAAAACGGACTGGAGGTCGTCGGAGATGTACAACTTTACATTAGGCGAAAAGAGCACTCGCTCCGCGGTAATAATCACAATCACTTTGATATTCTTCAAGGTCATATGATGAGCAGTGAGCTAAGAGGTTACACAGAATGATAGGGCACAATTTGATGAGAATATAACACAACATGATGGTCCCCTTGAGGAACCCGTTCAAGTATGGGCATGGACATGGTTTCGCAGATCATACAGCGTTTTTCCATAATATGCTCCCGCGCCAGCACTTGTCAGGGCCAGGATGACAGGGACAGGGCCCTTGGTGAGACGTGGGAGTGAGGATACCAACAAAAGGGCGGAGGCGCCTATTCGACAACGCCGAGAGTAAACGAAAGGACCACTATTAGTAGTGGTAGAGAGTCTTACCGAGAGCGCCTTCGATTCCATTTGGTGCACCCCTCTTGATTTGCTCCGCACTCCAGATGTAGAGTACACCGACACTAGACCCAGTTGTGGTGAATTGTCAGCGTGGAATTAATGCAAGGGTATGAGCCTACCCGATGCCAGCGACGAGGGAGGGAATAGAGCGTGTCCTAAGATACCCCGTGACCCCACCGGTGATGCACAAGGCGCCAACCGCATAAGCTGGGATGGCAGACTGTGGGACTGGCATGTCAGTGCTAGAGTACCACAGGACGAGTTCGAATGAGCTTGCCATGGTATATTGAATATTCGAGTAAGCTTACAGATACAAGTTGTTGAGGGAAAGGAATATGAGGCTTGTGAACGTCGTGTGGAGGATTCAACTTGCGGCGTGTGATCGCAGTTAGTAGTTACAACTTCAAACTCATAGGTATGATCGTTACTATACACCCCAGCACACGCAAGTTTGACGCAGTGGGTCATAACCGTCTGCGTCAACCCGAAACACTTCGGATGAGTCCTGGTATTATTCAACGGACCGTTGCCCTTTGCCCCAGTGCCTTCGTTCCGGGTCGATTATCCGAGTTGATCATATATAATGAAGTGCCACGTACTATTCTCAGTTAGGGCCTACGATTTTATTCTGTCTCTGACTGTGACTCTTCTACTGTGCGACTTCTCGCTCACCGCTGTTGACAGTCGATAACACTATTTCTGACTCTTGAGACCATACCAACATCATCGTCATGCCGCTTCCCAAAGAGAACCAAGAATATGGCACGCGAGAGTACTGGTAAGCATACACGGAGCTACTGCTGGTACCTCCTCCTGATGATTCGAGCGAGTAGGAATTTGAGATACTCCCAGTGAGTATCAGACCCACGTCTAACGACGGATCGCCTAATAGAGAACAATAGGGAAGATCCGGATACTCCTTTCGACTGGTTCAAGTCTTACGCTGAACTTGCTATCCATTTACGTCTCTTGATACCTGACAAGACGGCCAGGATATTGGTACTCGGATGCGGAAACTCCAAGTTCTCGGAAGATGTAGGCAAATAAGCACTCACAAGCATCACGACACTGACACATGGCTTGCTAGATGTGGGAGGATGGCTACCGAAACATTGTCAACGTTGATGTTCGTCACTATTAATGCAGACTTGCTCCAACCGTTCTCACTTCTTTGTAGTACTCGGCGGTCGTCATCGAACAGATGCGAGCACGTCATGCCGATTCGCGACCAGATATGGAATGTACGTCCTGCTACTGATTCTGAGTATGCTCTCGCGACAAGTTTGTTGCAGGGCACGAGATGGATGTCCGTTCTTTGTCGTTTGAAGATGCTTCTTTTGACGTTGTGATTGATAAAGGTGAGTAGTGATTGTTCTCCATAGATTTTGAACATACCCTGTAAAGGAACTATGGATGCAATGATGACCTCGTCTACCTCTGTTTGGGTTCGTGCATATCAGATATTGTCGGATTACTAGACTCACTGGTGAGTGGACAGGATCCTCCAGAGGATATCATCAAGGACTGTACTGCAGAAGTATCTGAAGTACTCAGGTGCACATTTTCCATCCATGGTATCTCTGGTGGTCAAAAGGTTCAACCCAACTTGTTGCAGGGTCCTCCGACCTTCTGGTACCTTTCTTTACATCACATTTGGTCAACCCCACTTTCGAGAAAGGTTCCTCACAGGTCCACATTCTCCCAGAACTAAACTAGAGATAAAAGTGCTTGGGGAATTATTCCATTATTACATGTATGTACTGCACAAAGTGGACTAGCTAGGTTGCTGTGGAGCTTAAAATGGAGAAGTATGGTTATCTGGCCAAATTTATGTGGTGTCATATCCATTGTTCCTGCATCCTCTAATCTCCTCTGTCTGGACTTCGGCCCTTCAACCTCCATATCTCTGTACATGCCCAAGTCAAGCTGATGTTCTGTGAATGTTGATGTAAGTTGATGTTGGACTGATGTTGAAGGGGGGTGTGAGCAATGTTTTCTGCCAGTGTCCTGTGTTTGTCAAGGGAATTATTAAACACACACACAGTATCCAGGCCAGAATGTACCTTGTTGCTAATGTAGTATATTTCCTAATGGTCCATATCAAAGTATTAAAGTCTGAGGCAGAGACTACATCTGCAAAAAAGGAATATGGCTGTAGCACACTTAGTGATGTGCCAGGCTAGGCTTTGAGCCCCAAGCTGGGCCAGGCCAGGCCTAGTTAAGCTGAGCCAAGCTGAGCTTTAAGGCAAGGGCTTGAGTGGCCTAGGGCTTGGGCCTCACTGCTTGACAGGCTGTGGGCCATGGCTAAGCCAGGGCTGTGAGGTATTTATCCAGCATATCCCATGTCAGCTGTATAGTGAGAAAATTTAGCTATGTTCTGTCAGTGAAATTAAACTTATATAATATAGGCACTAACACTGCAGGCGAAGAACCAAGCTCCAGGCCCAAGTGGGCTATGTACCTATTGGCAAAGCTCAGAGATACTGAGAATGCAGCCATGCCAGAGCTGCGTTCTCACTAGCACATCAAATCCCATGTGGTCATCAGCAAACCTACATTTTTTCTGGGTGATTTAGATCAATGACAAGACTGACAGGCCTGAATGGACTGATCAATGATAGATTGACCTGACTGACTGAACTTATTTACAGACAAGCTGACAAGCTGACATATTGAATGGGCTGGTTGACTAACCAACTACCTAGCTGACAAATTGACAAAATTGACAAATCTAACTGACTGACCAACTGACCAACTGCCTGATAGGCTGAATTGGCTGATTGGCTGACAACCTGACAGGCTAATAGATTGATGTGACTGACTGACTGGTTGACTGACTGGTGGGATGACAAGACTGACAAAACTGACCAGATAATTAATTGACTTACTGGGTGGACTGATGGGTCTGATATCACAGGTGAATTAACAAGCTGATATGTTGATAGCCCTGAGAATGCTGATATGTAGCAATGAATTACTTATGAATGATAGCCTGATAGCATGTTGTCAGTCAGGTCAGACAACTCTGTTAAAGTCTGAGAGAGGGCAGGAATTGCCCAATACTCAGCCGCTGCCTCAGATGGGCGGAAACGACTATATTCACCTGAGAGAGGGCAGGAATTGCCTGATACTCAGGTGCTGCCTAAGATGGGCAGAAATAACTGAGGTGCTTGTGAGCGAGATACAGGATATATATATGCTATGGGTGAAGGCACACTCATATTATGTTACCTACAATATTGCTGTGATAACCCTGAAAGAAGGTTATAAGGATTAAGTGAATGAGATGTAGTACTTCCAGTGCTTCCATGCTTTCCAAGAAAGTTCCAGAAGTGGTTCTGGTGTTTCTAAGCTCAGAAGAGCATGGGAATATTCCAGAAGTGGTTCTGGTGGTTCTGAGTCTGGAAGGCATGGGAACATTCCGGAAGTGGTTCTGGAATAGGGGTTTGGGATTGGAACATGGAACTGTTGGAACTGTTGTTATTTGTCACTCCCACTCAAGTGTAGCTGCAATCCCATACTTCAAACAAATTTCCAATGTGGCTCATATGCAAGAGGTTTTGTAAGTATGTCAGCCACCATGTCCTTGGTGGAAACATACTGAACTACTGCTTCTCTCTTTCTGACTATGTCATCCCAGATGAAATGGTAC
>JBBPRQ010000105.1:0-68133 GCA_038093095.1 Boletus insuetus
TGGTACCCAGTGATCATACTATTTACTACTTATGGTCAGTATAGCCTCTAGCATAGCTTGGTCTGTGCACGGTCTCTCATAGTATATATAGTCGTACTTATAGTAGTACAGACCTTAGTCTTATTCATCTCTTCTTTCCCCTTGAAGTCCCTCAGAGGGCACCACAATCCTATATTGTTATAACTCTGTTGTCAAGGATCACATATCCTGCGCGCCCAATATCAAGTCCCTCCATAAGGTACAGTTGGGATAAGGTATTGTTACATAGAAGACCAAGGGTCGTTACACTCCCCTCTGGAGTTTATCTCCAGATAATCTCAGACAACCCTTAACCTAGAAGCAATGAACATCCATGGAGTTGTAACTCTGGACTTGTACCTCTATTAATCTCTTTTAGTTATAGTCTGCATTTCACCTGTCCAATTGTTACAGCCCTCTCCAGCTGTGTTCTATGCTCCATTACTCAGCCTTCCTTTTCTATGTACATTGCCTTCACATAGTAGTTCTGGACCCAGACTTACTTCAGGTTTTGAGTACTATATAATCCCCTGTATTATTCTGTTGTACCTTCAGTACAAAAATAAATGTTACCATGTAGTCAACCACTCTGTCCCTCTTAACCTCAGCCTTTCTTAATGATCTCCTCATTATCCTCTTACTTCAGACTTCCCTCCTTCTGAAATATGAGGACCCATGAGCTTGGCAAGGGTGCAACACATAAGTCCTGTGCTGATGGTGATGGCGAGGATGAATAGCATAGTGCTGAAAATGAACCTGGAGATCATGAATAGCATAGTGCTGAAAATGAACCTGGAGATCATGAAATACAAGAATGTAATGACCAATGCACTATTCATGTAATTGCAATATGTGAAACTCAGAACTTGGACAATCATTACCAGAGAAAATAGCAGAGTTTATGCCTCCTTGGTATCATCCAGGTGCTCAAAATGGGGCCTCAAAATATATCTGTGAAATAAGGTTTGGGCTTATCATAAATTTCAGTAAATTTGCAGCACATATATGAACAAAAGGATGCAGAGGATCTTCTTGAGTTGATCCCATATTGTATATATGCATAGAATCATGACCACTGTAATCAAAATTATGAAACAGAAAAGTTGCAACCCTTCAAAAAACTCACAACCACCAGCCCCAAGGAATGCTGGAAATCCCCAACTGCATGCCAGAAAATTTACAGCACCTTGGTCACTCCAAACACATGCCAGGTTACAAACATAGATGCTTACTTCTATACAGCCATTAACAGCAAAGAACATCTGTACAATTCATGCACACACATCTGGGACATAGTTGTAAGAGATGGGTATAGTTTCAAACTGAGGGAAGCTTATAGTGACAGGACCAGGGACAAAGATACTGCCAGCTGTAGATGCACTTCATCAGCTTCATCAACCTTAATTTTCATCTTTGAACATACTAAGTCCATTGCTACTTGAGCACAGATCCAGAGTCAACATTGTTGATTAACATAAACCATGGTTGCCAGGGACTTACTGCCACAACACCATTAGCCACCACGACACATGCCAGGAATTGGCCTCAAACCTACAGCAAGTGGTTGCTTCAGCTCTAAGCAACTGCTGATGAATAATAAGGGGGTTTACATTATCATCATATAAAAATCAGCATACATCTCTGCACCTGTAGTTGATTGATTATCCATGGGCTTGTGTTTCACCTGCTATGTTTCTGCTATAAATGGGGTCAAGGTTACTACATCCAGCAGGCATGTGGATCTGTCCCATACCAGTAGTCATTCCACCTAATGTATGTAGCTTGTCATTCGAAATACAGTGTTGTAATGGGCCCCATGTTTTATTTGGCACCACCATGCATCTGCCTATGATTACTGTTAGTGCACAATCAGTCCACTACACTAATAGCTATAAGATATGAATGCTGGAGCAAGATACAAGCATGTTACATATAGAAGGAGAAGGGGGGGAAATGGTGCCAAAACAACCCTGACCCAAGCTCATGTACACCTTCTACTTGCAAGGACCATATAAATTATGACCTCCACCCACATTTCAGACAGACACTCCAGATGGCATCTCCTTTGGTATGAATGACAATGTCTGAAGGTTGTATGACACACTCCATTTGGCAGGAATTGAACACCACCCCAAACTCAGTAAAAGGTGGGTTGTGTCACATGACTTGACAGCACTCAACATGCATGTTTTCTTTAAATGCCACAATAATGGAAGTGGTAGTGAAAATTGCCAGAGAGGAAGATGCCACAGAAATGACCATGTCCCAGATGGAAACAAGCTCTATGTCACTTTGCACCAGACTGAGTGGATTAAGGGCAATTTGGTTTGTGACACTGGCCACAAACTGGTATACATGACAGACAACTAATTTCCGTGTTGACAGGACAACGATGCAGTTGAAACAGTTACTACAACAGTGTTAGGCAGACCTATGAAATCTCAACCAGGCTCAAGTGCTCACCTCTCAACCAGATGGATAAAGCCCCTCTTTTCCTGTAAGGGCAGAAGTTGGACTGATCAGGAACAGCCCCCACCATCCTCCATGACCTTACACTGGGGTGGAATGTTGTTGAAACAGTAGACAACAGGGAAAATGTATTGATAAGGTTGGACAAGCTACTATACACCAAACCTTCTGGATCTGAGCCATATGTACAACATCAACTGGCTATGTTGTATATGGTTTGCAGAACCACAAAAGTGTTCACAGCACAGTTAAACTGTTGTGTGTAATCAACAAATTTCTGTGCAGATCTTAATGTTGACTTAGCCACCATAGAACCACTGATCAAAAGACAAACAGCACCAAAATACAGCTATTATCACAAACATTAGTAGAAAAAAGAAAGAGAAAGAGAACATCTTGTACATTGTCTGGTGTTATGGTCTACAAGGGGGGTACTCTTTTTCCACCTTCACTATGCTTATGCTATCATTCTCCTTTACTTGTTTCTCTTTAGACTCTATCGCATACTCTACAGAGTTGTATTCATACTGGAGTCGTCCTCCAGATAGTTTCTCCTTTTTTGTCTATCGTTTATGTACTCACACAGTGCCCTGCCTCCGCTCTATATTTAGCTTCTCCTTTCTGTTCTGCTTCCGTACGGGATTCCTTCAGACTTCTGCCCGCATGGCATTCCTCTTTTAGATCACACTGCCACATCCCGCAGTTCCACATTATTGGGATGGACTATATGGAGCATGGTCGTTCTTTGGACTCCCACCTCCTTTTTCCTTTTATATCACTTACCTTACTCGCATGGACCAGGGGCCTACCGTATATATACTCTGTACTTTTATCCTGTATTTCCCTAAGCTAGTTCTATGCAATATCAGCATAGTTCTAGTGATACTTCCTGAGAGCCAGCAGCTAGCACCTGGATATCAGAGACGCATCGAGCCCACCTCGAGTCTCAGTTCATCTTCTGAGATAGACTGTGGTAGACATTGCCTAGCAGGCTCCTCTACTCATTACCTCGCCCTCCACTTGTTGAACTTGTTCAGGCCAAGGTAACTTCATGCTCTGCTCGTCACTAACTGCGCTGCGTGTTACATCTGGTTGCGCTAGAAATTCATACTCAAGAGAGGATCTGAGTGCTCTTTGAAGATACATGTCCTTGGGGGTACCCAAAATCAACATAACAATTGCCAACAGCCATGTCATTGTGGCATGTTTCTCTAATGTGAAATGTAGCAAGACATTCTAGGTACAATCAGTGTTGGCATTTGCAACCAGGCAGCTACTTATCCCACATGCCTGCATCGACCCTTGAGCCTGCTTTCAATTTCTTGCACAACAAGAGCAGAGAATAGCAACATCCATAAAAGAACCAATGACAAGGCATGTGCTGCCATCCGGCGAGAGTGATGCACATATGTTGATCACATAAAATGCACACCATAACAATAGTGAATTATGGTGGCAGCCTAGCCTGCAAAAGTTGGTAAGCAGAATGCACAGCTTCATTCTAACTGATCAGCAGTCAAAGTGAAGGATTAGCAATGCACATACAGTGCAAAGGAGATGCACCAGCATCCACTTGCATCAAACCCTCATTCTCTTGAGGGTCCAGTGCAGGGTCTCAAATGTGGCCTGAAGGAGCAGCCCTAGAATAACTGTGTACTAGGGCAGCATTTTTTTGGGCTTGTTTGCCTTCCTGTGGAGGCATGATCAATTGACGGGTGTGCTGGGAGTTTGAAACACAACCAATAATTCCATGGGAAAATATATCAATGCTTACCTTGCTTGTGCTCATAGTAGTGTAAAGATACATGGGGAATACCAGTCCATATCTGTTATCACTACCTATATATGATATGTACCCTTTGCATGTCACTGGTGGCTTGATTCATACCAAGATTGTATGTTCAACTCAACTTAAGCCATGTTTGCTAGGTTAACACATGTTTAAGTGAAGTGTATGGGATGTATTCAACTGATGCATATGTCCATTTCCCCATGTTGGACTAGTACATGCATTTGACTGATGCAAATGATGTATATGTCCATAGCTAATATAGGTTTGAATGGTGTGTGTGTCCATTTCCCTTGGATGGACTGCTATAAAAAGCCTGGCATTCCTGATAGGTCCTTTGATGGCCTTCTATGTCACAATTTAGTTGTTCTTGATGCCATAGTGGGCTAATGTGGTTAATAGATGATCTCAAATGACTGGTGATGGTTTGGATGGCCTAGGTATGTTGTCCATTGTGTGCTTGTGCTGTCCGTGCTGATTAGGCCTTTCAGATAGTTTGAATCACTCAAACCCCTTTGAGCACCACATGTGGAATAGGCTTGGTGGGTGGAACATCAAGCAGAGACACTGTGGGAATACCTTTAAACATCTACAGAAAATGGCTCCCCCTCCATTTCTTTTGACTGAATGTGTTTGCCAAGGGAAATGGCTGTCAAGTCCAGTTAGAACCATTGACCCCATCTTATCTTCTTTGGCATCACTCATGGAAATGAACTCACAGCCAAGTGCTTTTTGACCTCTCCTAGATAATAAGATTGGCCATCAGCTAGCCCATCAGTTCTGCCATCCACATACTAGTACCTTTATTCATGGTTTGAAATAGGTGTATCTTGGATTTATTACACTAGCCAAGCACCCTAAGCACTGAATACAGTCAATCTGGACCACCTCATGAACACAGGTCTCCAATAGATTGCCTCTTTTAGATGGCTGGTCATGAGTCTAGATTGCACACTGGCAGTGGGGTGGTTTGGCAATCTCAATTTGAAATTGAGGCATGAACATTGGTCTTTTGTGTAGATATATAATTTATCAACTGGAGCATGCATTTACTGGTAACTAGATATCATTGGAAACATCTCTAAGCCTTCTTTTCACCTTGTCACCCTCAACATCTTCCATCTGTCCTTTTCCTCTTTTGTGCCCTTGTTTAAAATTGTTTTATCAGTGTGTATTCCATTTTCAACATACAAGAATATTGATCTGGAGGCATACTGTGTGAATGAATACCTACTCCCCCCTGGCCTGATCTTTGAGTTTGAGTGGATTACCACCATAGATGGGATAAGTATGGTCAAACCAGGAGGAAATTTGATGACAAGTTGTAGTTCTTTGAGGATTAAATGCTCTCCTTTTTCCAGGTCAAACATTTCCAGCACCATGATGGAGCATATCCCAAAGGCAAGGTTATGGAAATCCTTATGCAGTTTATATATGGTTTGTGGTCCCAGGTTGAATGTAGCTGATGGAAAGGTCTCGACCAAGGGAGACTGGAGGAATGGGTGGTGCTGCTTCATTTGTGACATTGTAGACTTGTAGTATACATAAGTCTTTGGAAAGTACATCTTGAATGCCTCTGGAACTCATCATTGCTGTGGCATTTGTCCATAGTGAATAGTACTCACAGTTTTGAAATCCTGCCAACCTCAAAACTGCAGGGTTTGCAGTCAGCATCTTGTGTGCACATACAGATTCCTACTGTCAAGATCTCTGTTGGCCTCTGCTGACATGGATCAAACCATCACCAACCACAAGGCATACTCACCTCTGTACCACCCCTGTGTGAGAACCCAGCAAGGGTGGTGTGAAACATTCCTTGTGAATTGACACCCTCTCCTGGTGACAGTGCCTCACTCTCTACACTAAAGGCCTTTGTCATGTTCACAATCACCTCTTGTTTGAATGAACCCCCCAGCATCCTGGCTAAAATGTAGATGATGTGCTCTATCTTGTCCATGATGCCCTGTGGTGTCCTGCATGCATATCAGCTAGCATCCAAGGTACAGTAATACCTTCTCACCTTCCATCCCACTTCACCAGTTTGAACCCCCTTTCAAGCAGCCCATGCATGTTGCTTTCATGCTTACTTTTAGTCTTCTTGTGCAACCCTAGCCATCCACTTGCAGCAGCTTTGAATTCCTGCCCTTCAGCATCAGTCAATAAGTAATTCTTACCATCCACTAAGGTTTTGCAATGCCTCAATGCGATTTTCTTGACATCTAACTGCTGTTCCTCTGCTTCTAACCTTCATTTTTTCTGTCTACATTCATACCTCACATGGTTTTACTATAAAGGTGCCAATCAGATGTTACACATTACATTATCTCTTGGCTCACTCTACTTTGCTTTTCTGTCACATCTAGGTCTGGCTTATCCACTTTTTGAAAACCTGCTGTTTGCTTTTTCACTGGTTCTCCCACATCATCATGCTCATACTTTTTACCTACTGGTAGAATTTCAGCCTCTTGCAGGCCCACCTGCAAGTCATATGTGGTCAGTATAATATCTATAGTGATCAGGTTTGGTACAAAGAACAGGTCCAACTGGATTCCCATAACAAATTCTGTTAATGAGTCAAATCACTTGGATTTGTGCAGTGGATTGTTAGTGCAAGCATTCTATTGCTGATGTCGTTGACTGGGTCTATAATATAGTATCAGGTTATAGCAGCGACCCTATTCTATCTTGAAGTAGTTGCACTTGTGTTAAAGCTATAGCTTATTGTCACAGAGTAGCCATATTGGATGCATGTAGCCTATGGGCCCATTGGCAAAGTAAACCTGGTAGTTGATGCTTTGATGACATGTCACCAATAGCCTGGTTGACACTTTGCTAATGCATCACCAATGGCCTTGTGACACATCACCAGCAACCTTGCCAATGCCTTGTCAACCAGGCACTTACAAGCCCAATGCATCACATTGGCACCGCTGTAATTCAACTTGGCTGCAGCTTGCCACAGTCTGCCTTCCCCCCCCACCTTGTGTTTGCTTTATTTAGGTCTCTACTGCAGACATCCTTCGCCTCACCACCCACTCCAACTTGATCCTTGACAAGCCAAACTGTATCTGAATGTAGTTTAGATAGGTGTTCTGGTATTCCTTTTGAAAACCATGCCAACCTCTTTTACCCATGGACATTGGCCTCCACCAGCCTAACTATGCCCTAGAGAGCTATTCTTTGTCCATCTATGTTACATTAGTGTTTGTATTCAGCATTATACACTCCAGATCTTCAGCTGGTGGGCCAAAGCAGTCCACCGGTGTACAAGCCCTCTCTAACCAACCCTCTCTTCAATGTAGGCATGCTCAACATGTGTCTCAGCATTCACCAGCATCTGCTACATGCCAGTTTATTGAAAACACACCAACCATCAGAAAGCAACGCATGTGCCACTGGTGCCTCCAATAGCATCCAACAGTGGCTAGCACATCCCTGGCTAACTCCATCTGTTTGTCTGTTCGCATCACTCTGATAGCAGAGTATGCCATGCTAACAATTATAGGCAACTGTACCACATATCATGCCATTTGCCTCAAGTCTACTGGGTTTACTATCAACATTAACTGTGCTCTCTGAGATGGCCATCCCTGTTGCCAGCAATTTCAAGTTCAACATGTTATGGTTCCATTCCATTCCAGCCTCAACACTGAGATCCTCTCCCCCTTTATTTGTTGGGGGTGGGCCTGGAAAGAAGAGCTCAGACAAGGCTCACCAAATGTGCTCTCAGTACCAAGCAGAAGAACTCCACTCAACCTACTCCAGCCTGTTGAATAAATACATCTAGTTGCAAGGCATCAAAGTGGGCTACAACACGTTGTTGCTGCCTGTTATGTGGCTACTTGTCAGTCTGCGCCCTCAAACAATGAGTATAAAAGAGTGATCCCTCAATAAATTAATCCAAGGGGGATTTATAGAAATATACTGGATGGATGGCAAGTTTGCATTCCCCTCTACCATTTGACCTTGCTGACCTCACATTCCTCACCACACCCACATGACCCTGCTCATCTCTTGTCAGAGCTTATAGAATGCCTTGCCCTTGCTGCAGCAGATTTGGAACTTGATGCCATCACATCTGGTAATCTACCAAGCAACTTTCCTTCTACCACAAGTGACCCATCAAGCAAGTGGAATGATACCACTTGTTAGCATTGGCTGATTGTTGATGCCATTGCACATGAAAACTAGAGCCTCTGAGACTAGCACACAAGCATGGCTATTGAAACTGTAGAATGACAGGCCATTGTAATGCAAACTTGCTTCTGCATGGCTGGAATACATGCTGTGATAGCATGGGGCAATAAAGGGTTTGGTGCAGGAAGCAAGAGAGGCTCATGGTGGACAAGATAAGAGGGGAGCACCCCAGATTGATTGAGCTAGATATGGAGGTCTTTTGGCTCTGGAGACAGAGAACACAGGTACACTATGTCATAATGCACCACATATTGAATGCATTGGGCAGTTGAGTTTGAATACAACTAATTTTCAGGTTGTAGATTTCCAGCCAGCAATGGCCATTCATGAGCTATGTCCATTCTAGTGAGCTTGTGCTTCAGCTGGCACTTCTGCTGGCACTTCTGGCACTTCTTGGAGTGGAATTCCAGTTGTCTTGAGTGATTGCAGAGGTATGGTCACTGTCTATATAGTATGCTGTGTGGGGGTGAAAGGCAATTTCTTCTGAATGCCAGTGCTTGTTAAGCCTGGATGGAGTCCCATCAATTACTTTGCAGATACCCCAGCAGCTTTCTTCACCTCTGAGATGATTTTGGGTGATTCCTTATGGTTTGCTAACTCCAGGTCAAGATAGTAGAGCATCTGATCTGGTAGAAGTGGATAGCTTTGGCTGCAATATATTTCTGAAGTGTTAGTGTGTGAGTATTCCAAATGCTTCTGGTGGTGACAATGAGCAAACCCCACAAAGAAAAACAACAGCCAAGACCAAGCCTTGGCACCTAATAGTCTACCAGAACCAGGTGTCTCAGTTTCATAGCACTTCTGAAAAGGCATTTCTGCCATAGATCATGTGTGGTAGGAATGAGACTCTTTGGGACTTAGTTGTATCTGAGGGAATCTTGTCATTGATCATGAAGTAGGCATCCATTATGAGAAGCCATCTGTTGGTGTCCTCTGCCTCTCTGAAAAAGTCCTCAGAGAGGCCAGCCTTTATTTCTGATATTATATCTACCTTGGTTTGTTCTGGGTCAGAGTCATCATCATCTTGTGGAGCCAGGTCAATGTCAATATCCTCAGCTGCAGTCAGTTCTGGGTCTGGGTCATGAAATACAACAGAGTGGCCCTCGTCAGGAATGATAGGGGGTGTCTGGATTGGTGTGGTGGTAGCTAATTCAGAAGTGGTGGGAAGATAGTTAGAAGGGCATCCAAATCTCTGGTTGACTTCAGCAAGTTCCCATTGATGACATCAGTATCCCATGATGTTCTCAGAAGGAGAGTATTGATCAGGAAGGGTGATGAAGAAAGGGTGGTTGTTGGAAAGTTGATGAAGACAAGGGGGGGACTGTGTGGGGTAGAACTAGAGGGTTCCATGGTAGGAGGGTTGGTGGGTCTTTCTGGAGAGTCTGAGGGTGCTCTGAATCTACCAAAGTGGGAAATCTTGAAGGTGGGGTATGCCCTCTGCATGAAAGTAGGGACAAGGGGAAAAGCTAGTTCTTTTGTAATGCACAGTGTCATAGTGACGAGACGGTGTACATCAGCATATCATTCAGTTATTGGATAGTACTGTACAGTGTTCTACAGTGTTTTACAGTGACACAGTATCATAGATAGGTCCCCCACTGTACAGTGATATAAAATATGTTTAAAAATAAATTTAAATGCCATACAAACAATATAATTTTTGCCTGTACACACTGTGAACAACTGTGGAACACTGTACTCACTGTACCACTGTGCAAAAAACAGTGCTTTGCTGATGTAGCAGTACTTGGTCATAGAGACATAGCTCAGATTGGAATAGAGGATGAATATGAAGGAGGATGTCTGGAGTATGAAGTCTATCTTTGAGACAATATGAAGACTCAACAGTCTCACCTAGTATTCTGGAATCTTGCAGGACTTGATGGTCACTAGAAACAATGCTAGTATTGTGTAGAACTAGCTTAGGGAATACAAAGGAAGAGCTAAGCTATATATATGGTAGGCCCCTGGTCTGTGCAAGTATTATAAAAGAAAAGAAGGAGCAGGAGCCTGAAGGGATTCCATCTCCATATAACAAATGACTTGAATGCACAGCAATCAGAGTCCTAACTAAGAATATGACATATGAGTGGCCAGCATGAATATAAATAGAACAAAACTCTGCATTGGAAGAAGTCTGAATAAGACCAATGCAGAACGCTGGATTTCTGGTGTCAGTTTTCCCATGCAAAACCTTCTCTGATGGCAAGTCACTCTACAAACCAAAACATGTTCACTCAGAATGATACACGAGCCTTTATAGATGAAATGTTCAATGAAGTGGATCACACACACATTCAGAAGGTGGCACATTGAGTTGATTCATCAGAAATTGAGACACAACATTGGGAAATGGAGATCAAGCATGGCAGAGAGTGGGTGGCTGCTGTGCATCAGAAAGCAGAGGACCATGCGGCAAAGGTGGCACAAGCAAATGCTTACTTTTCTACAGTCCATCTTGTTATGGATTGCAATGACATTGCAGTAATGTCAAATGTGGCACTATGCAATCAATTTGAGCTCCACAAAAGACTTTGTCTTTGTCAAGAATCATAGATTCAGGTCTAGCCTTTCTTTTATCTTTCTTATCAACAGTCTAGACTCTTATCTATGATATGACATGTCAATGATTACTAACTATTAGTAAGACTGGCCAATATATTTGTTATTGTATCTTGGCATGTGTCAAATTAGCTGACACATTATTCTCTGTCATTCCATAATGTTCTATGATACACTTTCTATTAATCATACATAGTATAGGAGTATACAAGTACAAACACATCTTAAATGTATATAAACCAGGCCTTATACACAACAGATTTAGAACAGGTTTGAATTGTGAACAAAATGTCAAGCCTGTACTTTGAATAAAACTTAACATTCAAAAAATATTAGAACTTCATGTCTGAACAAACCTCTAGATGTTGGCTGAAATTTAGTGCATGGACAAATACATCAACTTGTTTGAAGTTTGAAATGTAGCCACAACTTATATGGTGGCACAAACTTTAAGTTTGGGATTCACATGCCAACTCAGACAATAGTTCAAGTTTCATTGTGGTGAATACAATGGACAAATTATGATATATTGGCAAAAAATTAGTCTCACTCCTAAATTTGAAGTTTGGGTAGTGTACTAAATGTGCACCAATACTTATTATATTATCTCAAACAATATTATCTGCCTGACGACTGCACCATGACACACAGTTGGGTATCTTTATCATGCGATGATTTCGTGATGGTGCACAAAGCGGGATATCATTGTGCACACAGAGAGATCGTGAAGTACATACATCAGGCAAGGCTAGACAAAAGACATTCATGACCATGCTACCGTCTTAAACACAAGTCAGTTATACCATAGCCACTGCAACTTGCATCCATGAAAATGACTCCTCCGGGATGTCCAGCCCTTCAAGTTGGCGCTGCGTCAGGCTAGTGATCCATGCTCTATTGTAGAAGGCTTGTGGCAAACCCTTCATGACATCCCTGGAGGTGGCTGGATTGCCAGATGTGTGTATCCTCTTCATCAGCCGGGATCCTTGAGGAGCAAACATGTTGACATTGACTAAGCATTGGAGGTCCAAGAAATCCAGTTCATGTTCAATGCCATGATGCCAGTCCATACGTTTGATGCCAAGGACTTGCTCGACTTCATTCTCAATGTTGCTCTCCTCTGAGCTTATCCCATGCTCGTCAAGCCTCTGGACTACTCCTTGAAGCCACTTCCAGACATTGATATTGTTCTTGCCTGCTTCCACATTTAATTTGATGATGTGGTCCAGAATAGTAGCCCTGCAAGCGTATTTCTAATGACAGGTGATTAAGACAGTAGCAGTTAGACAACATGGTACTCACACTTCGACAGCAGGTGGTTTGGCAGCAAAGTTTCAGCACTAGTTTACTCTCAGTGACGAGTCACACCTTGGTTTGGGCAGGTGTTTCTGCCCTGCTGTCATCCGTGATCTTTGGCTGGCCCTTCTGCCACCTCATCCACAACTGCTCTGCAAGGATTTCTCTAATGTAGGGATCTGACCTCTGCACTAGCCAATTCTCTCCGAGGCATTGGTCTTGCACCTTCTTAAGAAGATTGTCGATGATCAAGCTATTCCATTGGGACTTTGAGTTATTTCTGAGGTCAAACCTGGGTGATTTGAGGTCGGGACCAGGACCATCTCCCAACTCATACATGCAGACTTTGTCGGGGTTGACTGGCTCATGTATCATGAATTCAGTGTCCTGGGTAAACTTGAACTTGGTCTTGAAGAAGTTTTGAACCTTTTCCTGTTATTAAATAAGCTGTGATGAAGTTCTTATTTTGAAGTGACTGACCAGCGTGAAGCAGAGTTCCTCTTTGGATTCCGATCCCTTAATAGCTTCCACTTCATCAATCTGTGCCTTCCTCCTTTGGGGGCTCGGTCTTGAGCTACACGAGAACTGACTACTGGTGAACATCTTTTTGAATGCAATGTCAACTCCTTTGGTGATTGCCTCCTGGAGTGCTTGTGTGGTAGTGTCAATGTGTACGTCAGCAGGGAAGTGATCTGGTGCATTGGTACCAATAGATAGTGTAGTCCCCTGCTGACCACCGGACATGTGTGATGTATCCTCGTCCTGTCAAGGTTGTAAGTGAAAAAATTGGCAACAAGGAGTCAGTACACACCTTGACCAGCATACCAATTAAATGTGACTTGTGGGAAACACCCTGTGTCTTTCTCAATTTTCTGATGGCCTCAAGGTTTGGGGTGACAAAGGTTGGTTTCAGGGGCACATTGATGGTGGATTGATTGCAGATGGTGGGTACCTCAGAGGCTTGGAGCCTAGGGATTGGAACAGTCAGCTAGAAAAATGATTAAAACTACTATAGAGGGGTATGGCAATTAAATACCTGTTGGCCCTGCAGCGTATACTGCTGTTCCAAGTTCATGATCTCTATTTCCTTTTCTGCCTAAAATATATAATGTGAGTCAAGGAACTCTGATTTCCATCATCACCTACCCTCATTGCTTCTTGAGCTGACCGTAGCTCCTTGTCAAGCTCCTGCTTGCGCTGCTTTATCACTTGTGCAAGGTTTTTGTGGTATTCTTTGATAACATCATAGAGTTGAGCATCCATATCGGCCTGGAGTGGTCATCAGAGAAATCCAGAGTCAAACGACTGTCAAGGCTGAGCGTACCTTCATCTCATTGCGAAGCCTTTCCATCTCAGCTGTCTGCTGCATGGTAGTAGCTTGCTGCATCTTGTTGATCTGTAATTTAAGATTATTGTTTTCCTGAATACATGTTAGTCCAGGCTGGGCTGCTGGCATAAACTGTCAATACTTACTGCTTCATGCTGCTATATATGACACATGGGTAATTTAGCCATCATGCAATTTCACTTCACAAGAGAGTATACCTTCATATCATTTCGAAGTTTTTCAACCTCGTTCTTGTGTCATAAAATATTGGAGTGCCGATCCTTGTTGATCTGAATCTGATAGATTTCACATTCCTAGAACAACAAAGTTGGAACGGGTTAGATGGACAATGGAAATTCATACACTTTCGAGTTGCTGTATCTCCCATCACAGCTCAGCAATATTGTTTTGGTGTTGTATATTTGCGGCTTGCTTGTTCTTGTCTATCTGGGCCTGGAGCATTTTATGGTCCTAGATGGCGGCGGGTTAGAATAGGTTGAGAGAACAAATGATGATACTCACACATCTGTGCTGCCATATAACTTGCTCCAGCTCAGCAATCCTCTTCTTGTGTTTGATGGCAGTGGCTTGCTGGTCCTTGTCAATCTGAGCCCGGAGTGCTGTTTTTTTCTTGAGAGCAAGGTTAGAGTAGGCAGAGTACTGACATTCATACTTACACTCTTGTGCTGCTGTATAACATCCTCCAGCTTGACAATCTTGTTCTTGTGTGCGATGACAGCAGCTTGCTAGTTCTGATCAATCTGAGCCTTGCACATCAGAGTAGGCAGAGTACTGACATTTATACTTATGCTCTTGTGCTGCTGTATAGCCTTTTCCAGCTCAACAATCTTGTTCTTGTGTTTGATGACAACAGCTTGCTGGTCCGTATCAATCTGAGCCTCATGCATTTCATGTTCCTAGACAATAATGTTGGAACAAGTTAGATGGATGATGTGAATACATACAGTTTCAAGCTGCTGTATTGTTTGCTGCAGCTCAGCAACCTTGTTGCTGTGTTCATTGATAGTGGCTTGCATGTCCTTGTCCATCTGAGCCTGGAGCGCTTTACAGTCCTAGAGGCGCATTAGAACAGGTTGAGACAAAAATGGTGATACATACACTCTTGTGCTGCTGTATAACCTTGGTGATCTGGTTCTTGTGTTTGATGACTGCTGCTTCATTAGTCTCAGACCACAGTGTTGTATGTTGCTAGAGAGCAAGGTTAGAATAGGCAGAGTAGCGATGTTCATACTTATGCTCTCATGCTGCCATACAACCTCCTCCAGCTCGGCAATCTTCATATTATGCTCGAGCTCTAACTTAACAGTCTTCTTTTTGTGATACTCGGATTCGATCTTGGAGGACTCTTTCATGGCCTTCAGTTTCTTGTCGTGTGTCTGACATATTGAAAGTAAGAATCAGGTGTATCAGTAACTACTACATGCACCGCATTCAAATTCTGTATCTGTTTCTTCAAGTTGCTCACCAGTTCATCTCTGTTGTACAGCTCATGGTGTAACAAATGTGAATAGTCAACCTCATTGTATCAACACTTGCTTGAGTGATGGTCGACTGGATGAGATTGCTGATAAGAACGTCAATTACTGATGCAAAATTTCCAAAGTGCAAAGTACTTTATTATCTGGTACACATCGTACACGGATCCTGCGGGCGACATATGGTAGGCTTCCTGTGCTGTCCTTCAAGATGGATGAAAGACAGGATCCAGAATCCTCTGCAGCCATCACCATGGATTCCATAGCCGAATCTGATTCAGGGGTCTGCGGCCTGCATGGGAATAACGATGAGCCATCATTTGTGATGGAAATACTTCACTAACCATGAGGTGGTATCATCGGAGATCATGGGTAAGTCACTTTCCTCATCATCGAAAAGGTCATGTTGTGGGATAGTCTCTGTGTTTTCTGATGGGGTACGATAGTGGTGCTTGCACGAAGTATACTTTTGTTTATTAAAAAGAGTGTCTTAAACATGAACAGAGGAGAAACGAGAGTGGGCTGGTGTTGGGGTGCACATAAGGTCATCAGAGACAGAGGCAGAATGAGAGTGGGCTGGTGTTGGAGTACGCATGTAGTCATCTGAGACAGACACGGGACTGGAGTCAGGGGTATGCATCTGTTTGTCAACGAGCAGTGAATGCATAGGTGCATCAGAGACAGGGGAATGAAGGTGGTCAGATGTCAGGGTATGCAGGTTGACGAATGCTCCAGGCATCATGGACATAATGGATGGTGGTACTGGGCCGCCATCCTCACTTATAATATTCCAGCTGGCTGGCCTGACAATCAGATATCGTCAGCTCATTGTCTTGGCAGCAGTAGGCACAGCACAATCCTTTTGTTTATTCCATCTTTGGTTGGCGCTAATCTCTGACATTGCATTTTGATTGGGCACTGACAAATGGCGGAGGGTGATGACAATTAGTGCAGCTAATCTTATTGTCTTGTGTCTTTTTTGGGGGGGCCTGAATGGGCTGGAGTTTCTGATGTTTTAAGGGTGGAACAAATGATGGGTGATGACAGTACCATTCCCACCTCTACGCACTATGCTGGTCACCATCGTTGCTTTCTGTAATTTCTATGATGAACTCACGTATATATATCTTGCCATCAGCCTCTGTGAGTCCAGCCACAGTCCATAGATAATAACTCACCTTGTTGTTAGAGTCCAGAGTTTCATCTGCGATACAGACTCTACTCAATGTCCTAGCATAGGCTGCATCAGGTAGAAATGATCACCCACTGTGCAGATGCATCTTGCAGATCACTACACTTTCCCATGGCAGAAACCCTTCTGCAAGAAGCTGCGCTTCAGCCTTATATTCACGACTGTCAGGTCACCATGCATGAAGGACAACATACTTACCACTATCATGTCTTTTTCAAGCACCACTGTCGCCTTCATACCAACACCATGCTGAGCAATGGTGATGACCACTTTCGGGGAGATGTGGCTATTATGAGGATTGGTTCTCAGACAGGCATTGTGAACATGCGTGGCAGAGACTTGGCGATCACAGACTACATAATTACACAGTAAGTTTGAATAAGATGTTGTAGGAACAACTTGGTCTTACCTGATCCACGACAGGGTGTCTCGGCAACTCAGTTGCCATGGAGGATTGAAGCTCCTGCATTTCATGAATCTCCTGAAACCAGTGAATATGTACCATTGTCATTATTTCTGAGGTGCTCGTGTTATTGTTTTGTAGTTTTGTAGTATGTCGAATGTACATGATAATGGGATTTGTCAGTTGCTGCACAGACACCTGAACTATAACCGCAACATGCACAACAGAGTAGATACAGCACGGAAGAGTACTATACACATGCAAAACCAATATATGACTACTTCTGTCAAATGAAAGCTAGTTAGCATGACATTGGCATGAAATAGTACACAACTCACTGATGAATGTGGTGCAGCCCTTTTCCTGCAGCCACCGCTTTGATCTCACAACGTCTCGCTCAACTGGATGTGTACTTGAGATGCATCATGATCATGTCATTAACTGGCCACACATTACTGTAATTTTTGAGATTGGGGAACACAACCATTGCCTACATAGAGTTAAACTATGTGGAATGCACAAATGTCGAACAGTCTCACCTTATCACACACAACCTTTATGAGTGCAGGGCTTTGAGCAGAAGTGCATTTGGTGGTATCTAGATGTTCATCAATAAGGCAGTAGATAATGGTCTAACTTTGCCAAGTAAGCACGTAGTAGCATGCAGAAATAAAACCTGCCATGAATTTAACATATGTATTGTGATTCCAATTGAGTGTGGACTTGAGCATGTAGCCCCCCAACCAGGATGACCAGGTTCACCTTGAGGCTTGGGAATCTTGGGGTCATTGGGAAGGGTGCTCAAAGTGTCACTGTTAGAAGCTGCATCCAATGATGAGTTGCATGAAGTGAGACTCTCTTCGCTTGACACAGAAGTTGCCCGCTGAAACGCAACTGCTTTTGAGCATGGGGCATGAGCTGTGCTGCAACATAGGGGAATGATTTTCTGGTGCAGGCATTGCATGGTGGGAATGAGCTAGATGAAACTCTGGCATGGGGGTTGTGTGACAAGAATGAGGTGTTGGAAGACCTTTGGATGGACTGAGAAGGGTAATCTTTGCTGGAGTAACAATGTCCAGACCAGCTGGACTGAGGGCTTCCTCAGTGAGTAGGGTGGCTGGGTGACGTGTGCCACTGAACAATTCTACGTGATCAGGCTGAGCTGTCCACATAGAGCTATCATCAAAGAAAGGTTTGACAGGCTTGAGACTAGTGGTAGACATGTTCAGAGTGGTGAAGCTGGGGACGAACCAGGGATTATGAATCCGGGCAAGGACTTCTGCTGAGAGGGCTGTGAGTGTGTTGTTCCAATCGGGAGACAATAAAACAGCCAAAAATGTACCTTCTTTTTGTCTCAACCATTAGCAACACCAAACTTCGGCGACTTTTGACATTCTTTTTGTTCTGACATAGATAACAATTACTACAGTAGACTAGCTGTTACATGGTAATGCTAAGGTCAGGTGCAGCGAGCGGGCGAGGTTGTGGTTGAAGATGAAGAGAGAAAGGCTTACATAACATGTTGAATCAGTAGATATTGTGAACTGAGTGTCAGACTTAACAAAAATCAGTTCACAATATCTACCGATTCAACACATTATGTAAGCCTTTCTCTCTTCGTCTTCAACCACAACCTCGCCCACTAGCTGCACCTGACCTTAGTATTACTATGTAACAGTTTGTCTAGTAGTTCACCTTAGGCATTAAAAATATGGAAGATTGGGTGCATTGGGCACATTAAGGTGTGAATCTTTCCACCAGAAAAACCACAATTTGTCTGACTTGTCATTTCAGTTCTTGCCCATCATGTCATTCAACATTACACCCATGATGTACAAGGAGGCCAACCTCAATGCTCTTTACACTCTTGCCAAGAAGCATATCACATCGACCTGATTCTTTCAGCTTTTGATGGTGGACAATGAGGAAGAGTATGAGCCCTGGCTCAACCTTAATGAGCTAGTTGTAGCCTAGGGAGTGGAAGGCTTCGAGCAGATCAAGTCAACTCTTCACGCCCACAACCCATCTGCCAACAGTGAGTATTCACATTGATTTTTGTAATCCACAATTCTAAAGAAAATTTGAACTCATAGTCCAATCACGGACTTCTCCATCGCCTGAACCCATACCAGCTCCCCCTTTCCAAGGTAAGTTGTCACTCTTTGCTTTTTATTCGCTCTGAATTGTCCTTGTAGACAAACCCAGACCACCATTGTGGCAGGATTCTGCTGCATGGCAGATGGTATGGGACTGGGCTGCTGACCTTCTCAATTTCAAGGAGCTACAAGACCAGTTAGCGCACACATTCCATGATAGGTTTGTGTTTGCAGAGTGGTCCAAGACCTTAGATGCTATATTCGATACATCTGCCCCTCAATCTGACGATGAACTACTAACATCTCTCACTGGTGAGAATAATCTTTAGCCACGAGGTTCAGCTGCCATTCAGGCAGCTGAAGATGCTATCGCAGCGGTCAGCATGTCTATCAGTATGTCATGGATGTATGTTCCACCTTCAGACAGTTCCAATGTATCTGACCGTCATCTTCCAGGTGCTAGAGCTCCTCGCCCGACTAAATGTCACAAAATGTGACCATCAATCTTCCTGGACATCGACACCTCCGAAGGTGATGAGGAAGAAGAGGAAGAGGAAGAAGATGCAGATGCAGAGGCAAAGTGTTCCACTCTCCTCACTCGAGTTTAACCTGCTGGGTGTTCATACTTCTCGGACACACTTCAGCACCTCATAACTCACTATGAGCAGCAACCCACTACAGCACTTGGCTCTGCCACATCTTCAAGGTTGCAACATCTCCCCTTGTTCTGCTTGCATGAAACGCGCCTTTACAAGGTAGACTTTCCGTCGAGTAAGTATTCTTGGTTTCATAGCCTATTCATCCATTCACCATTCCTTCAGAGAATATAGCCCATTTTTGCCGGTCATCCTTCAAAAACCATGTGCTAAGGTGCCAATCCCTCTCCACCATGCCTCAAAGAATATACGTCAAGGCTACAAGTCCTCTCGAAATCCAGAACGCATGCCCTCCCTCCCATGTTTTGACTATGCAGAGCTATCATGCATACCCAATGAAGATCACCCATTAAACCTTTCTCTTCATCCATCCATCCACTCTAGATCATGGGTTCACGTGCTGTGAGGCCTGTATAAGGATGACATTGTGTACCTCCTTTTCTGTGAGGACAATTCCTGCGAGGTCTTGATTCCACCTTGATGCCGTCCATATGACAAACCCGATGACCAGGAACAGCAGCCTCCATCTGCTTCCCTCTTCAATGAGATGGAAGCAAGAAATGCAAGATGTTAAGTCCTCACCTTCGACAGGGACACAGGGATTGTACGATGTGATGGAGGAGAATATCATTGTGGCCTTCTAAGATGTACCTACTCCACATTATAAGTTGAAACCATTGAAGTCCCCCATCCAGACCACCTTTCCCTTCTCATTGAATCACAAATCAATGCCACACTGGTCAAGCAAAGTTATCTAGGGTTTTCCATTCCATTTTGGAAAGTGGGAGACTTGGTATGCCCAAAGGATGGTCCTCTCCTCGAGCAGATGGCTTCCATAGTCTCAATCGACCATGACTGAGGAGAGGTGACCCTGCGACCTTGTGATCCTGGTCTCCCAGTTTGTACCATACCGCTTGCCAGTGTCCAGCATGTTTTCAGGCAAGGTGACGCTGTGAGGATCCTAGCGGGTGTACACCAAGCATCCATTGGTACAATCCTTACTTCTTCCGAAGATCAGCAGACTATCCATTTGGAAGACATTATTTGACTTCACCAAGGCAGAGGTTGAGCTGGTCTCTGAAATCAATGGTGGCTTGGTAAGTATCTCCATATCATTTCTTTCAAGTTCCATACATAATGTCCCACTGTAGTTGAAAGTTCAAGTTCTATTTTGTTGTAAAGTTTCAGAGTATAGTCAGCCCCTTGACTTCCACACCCTCATCGGTTGCAACCTATGGACTATAGGAGGGCACAAGAAAGGACTTTGAGTTACCCTTTGTGTGGTACACTGGTCCTTTTGCTATGTCTCCTTCTATGGCTGTGATAACCTCAAGGTACAAAATACTCATATTGCAACAGAGTGCATTTTTAAAAAATATCTATCCTACCATCATTTGTGACTCCATTGAACAGGGAAGGCATGTGGTTGGATGGAGTCTGTCTTGAAGGTCTTCAGCTCGAGGAGTTCAAGAGCATGGTAAAGCGATCTTTTGTTTCAGAACTGCCAAGAGCCAGGACACCACACCTGGCCCAGATGACATACTATCTGAGGAAACACCCAATGATGCGCTATCCACAGATGGATGCATCCTGGCAGCTGGTGGTGGGCACAGATGATTAGCTTTGGCACGCCACTGATATTCGCCCACAAGGTTTGCAAGGGATCAGGCTGTGGGATCTTCAAGCCCAGAAATTACTTACTATAGTCACTCATGCAGAGTCGTCTTGTGGAGTAGCGAGCTGTGCAACATGGATGAAAATGAAGCACACGCACTCCGAAACGCTTTGCTTTGAAACTAGCATGGGTAACCTGATATTCCTATGCTCAAACCCTACTGATATAAGTAAGGTGTTAGCTTGATGGTCCATACCCTAACATCTATAGAACCAATATTGTGAAATCTATGCCTGCAGATTGGGCTCTGGATTTGAGATAATGTGCATTGCTGCATGTGTGAACTCAGTATGCCAAATTGCAGTTGGAACATGGGACAATATTGTCCAAGTCCTCCACTTCACTACTAGTTTGCAACTTCAGTCAATTTTTGCGGGTCGGCTGGATAATACTGTACCAAAGTTGGTTGCCTTTGCTGAAGATGGGAGCCTCTATGTGTTTGGACTCTATGATGGGAGTGTGTGAGTATCAATTACTGGATTTTTGCAAGCTGACTACTGACTTGCACTAGATTGAATGTGAGCAAAGAAGGGACTGTCATATTGGAGTACCATTGTCAATTGGTTATATAAGGTTGATTTCTTCAGACAGCAGGCTGCTTTACTAACCTTTCATCCTGCAGAGGCTTAGCTGCCATACATTTGAAGAAAGGCATATTCGTGATTGATAACATGATGGATGGATTCATGATGTACTGCCTGCAGAGTGGTCAGCCTATCAAGATATTCAAGACAGACCCACCAACCATCCCTGTTCCCAAACAAGTTGCCTTTGGTGAGGAGGGGAAAGTTGTCATTGGCAGCAGTGACAATGGCTGCATTTATGTTTTCAACAGACGCATGGGCAGATTAATTGAGACTTTGCATCATGCGGGAACTGCATTGGTGCAAATGATCACTGTAAGTCTGATTGCTTGTCATTGTGCAATTGTAACTATATATGTGGAATGTAGGTGTGCAACGTTGATGGAAAGTGTATCATTGCCTGTGCAACCCTAGACCTAGGTCACAAAAAAGCAGCAGTCAGTGTTTGGAACTATGAATACAGTGCCTGCAAGTTACTACATCTGATCCTTAATCGTTTTCGGTATACCTTTCACGCATCTTCATCGTCTTGATGCTCCTGGTCATTCTGGGCATGCTTATGCCTGTTCTCTGAAGCATAAGTGCCTTAAAGTGAGCATTATGTCCTACCTAACAGCCATTAGGGTGAACTGCACAAATGGATCTTACACAAGGCTACCATGGCATGTTTGTTATTCCTTGGTGGGTTGAAAAAGGAAGTGCCCTGCCAAGAGTTCTTGAGTGATATGGAGGCATTACATTCACTGGCACAGTGGATTGCCAACATTATTCAAGCTGATCAGACAAATAGTAAGATGCAAGCCCACACAGAAGAGCCTCCGTCAGTCATATATTTGTAAATATATCCCCACAATGCAATACATCCTGTGATTACCCCAACCTCTCTGTGATCACGTGCAGAGTGGCCAGGAAAAAAAGTGTCGATCCTCATTGGTGCATCTTGGCCATCTCTTTATTCCCCAATCATGGTCTTCCAGAGTGCCAAGTGCAACAAATCTTGTACACCTGGATTAGAACTCCAGTATGTACAACACCTTGTATCCGTGATGTATCCATTATATTCACTGCATTGTCATAGTTTGCTTGTAGAGCATGGCAACATTGTGCCCTCTATTATATTAGTTCCCATTAAGGTGCCTACATCTTCGATCTGGTAATTGCTTCCTCTCTGGCCCTGCTTCGTCTGAACTATCACATCGCTAGAAGATGCCTGTGTGGCGAGTGCTTAAATGCTGCCTTTGCAGTGTATGCATGGAACAAGGAGGGGTGGACACTGATGGGAACCCAAAAGGTGTACTCATGGAAGCGCACCTCATCCCCTCTCATTTCAAGCACATTCAGGATGAACAGACCACCAGCCACACATCTCCTAGCCAGATTTCCGGTTCCATCAGACTTTTATTCAAAGACCAACCATCCTCCCCCACCATTGATTCCATTGTCGGGGAACTCTTTGCACTCACCCTCACCAATGATTGCACCAGTCCAGCCTCAAGTTACACTAGGACTGAGAATCCTCTTTCTCAGAATACAGTAACTACCTCAGACCTTGCAGATAGTCTCACTTGCCTCACCATCCAACAATTCTACAATATCCTCCACAACCCCCTCCCTTCCACCCACAGATCCACCCTCATTGTGGTCAGCGATTCCAGCCTTCGTGATTGGTGGACACAGATCATGCAAAAGAGACCATCACTGCTGCACCATCAAGGCTCACAAGATTCTGAGCAATATTGAGGCACACATCTATTGTGCTAATCGCCTTCTGCTCAAACCGTCTAGCCTTCATGCCAACCAGATGCATCAAGAGGTCCTAACATTGCGGCAGGCATTGGAAGTGGTCACATGTCCATCATCTCAAAGAAAAGATGTTTGACAACTCTGCTAAACGATTTGGAGCTTTGCATGAAGCCTCTGTCAGTCTTACATGGGCCTGTGAACATCGACACCGGTATGTGCCAATGAGTTTGAATTGGCTACTGCATTAATGAAACCATGCATAGGAAAAGAGTATTAGCTGCCTATTGAACACATGGATGTGGTTGCACAAATGACCCTGCTACTTGGCATAGTGTGCAGCATCGTCTATGGTGTTGGCACTACTGGCACCACCTTCATCATGAATGCTCTCTCCCTCCTACTCTTTATCACCTTCAAGAAACCCAATGGAATGCTCAGTGCTACCCATGAGAATGTGATGAAGCAGATCCTGGCGACCATTGCCAGCACACTATCCAAGTTCCAACTGGATGCAAAAACAGTTGTCTACACAGTCTGTGGGTGTCATGCCATCTATCCTCCAACTCATTCATCTAGCTCCAGTATTCCCATTTACCCTGCTTGTTGTTCGAACTCTCCTATGCCAGACACCCATTGCACCAATACCTTACTCGAGATTGGTACTAATGGGAAGGAGCGGCCAAAGAAAATGTTTGTGTACCATGATTTCAAGGATTATCTTGCAAACCTTCTATCTCGCGCCAACATTGAGGCATTGTTGGATTCTACATGTGACGACCTTTGCACATCATTGTCAACACTGCCCCACCCTGTCAAGAATCCCTTTGAGGTGCAATTTCTTTGAGAGTTTCAAGGGCCAGACTCAAAGAAGCTCTTTGTCGACCAAGGAGAAGAAGGTCGTTATGCATTTGCGCTCAATGTCGACTTCTTCAACCCAGAAGGAATGAATCTCCGAGGGCCAAGTACATCCTCAGGCATCATCTCAATGGCCTGCCTCAACCTCCCACTCAAGCACTGATACAAACCCAAAAATATATATCTTGCTGGTGTCATTCCAGGGCCCAAGCAACCTTCCCTCAACCACCTCAATCACTACATCTGATTTCTCATGAATGACATGGTAGACACCTGGAACTGGGGTATCCATTTTTTGCAGATGGCTAATAACCCTGCGAGACAGCTAACTTGCAGCATGGTAGCATTAGTTGTTTGCGACCTTCCTGGGGCTTGCCACCTCGCCGGTCTTGCTGGCGTTGGAAGCGACTGGATTTGTAGCACATGCAACTGTTACCACAAGTCAAACTATGTAAGGACTGATTTTCACAACTGGTCACCGTGGGACAATAACAAGACTTGTCAGTATGCGGAACAATGGAGGGATGCAGCTACCATTTCTGAGCGTGACAGAATAAAGCATCAAGTATATATATGGCAGTGAAGATACCTTGACATTTGCTGTGCAACGACAATGTCCACTACCAGTACTGGATATGGAACAAGACCCCTTCTCATTGTACCCACACTTTCCTGCAAAGTTGTACTCATCAGCAATGTTGGATAGCTTAGAAATCATACATTTAGCTTGGATTGTTGGTCATTTTGCCCGTTGGGCGATCATGGATGACCATGTGGTGGTTCTCTCACTTTGTCAGGTAAGTGGTAGTCTCTGGCATCAAATAAGTCTGAATCTCATCATGTGTTTTAGGACTGATGTATGGTTGTGTAGTTATGAATGTTTAATTTTTTTACCCAGTTTATCTGTCTCTCTGTGTGCACAATACTATCCTGTTTTTTGTGCCATCACAAAATCATTGCATGAAAAAGATACCCGACCATGTGTCATGGCACAGTCGTCAGGTGGATAATATTGTTTGAGATAATATAATAAGTATTGGTGCACATTTAGTACACCACCCAAACTTCAAATTTAGGAGTGAGACTAATTTTTTGCCAATATATCATGATTTGTCCATTGTATTCACCACAATGAAACTTGAACTATTGTCTGAGTTGGCATGTGAATCCCAAACTTAAAGTTTGTGCCACCATATAAGTTGTGGCTACATTTCAAACTTTGAACAAGTTGATATATTCATCCATACACTAAATTTCAGCCAACATCTAGAGGTTTGTTCAGACATGAAGTTCTAATATTTTTTGAATGTTAAGTTTTATTCAAAGTACAGGCTTGACATTTTGTTCACAATTCAAACCTGTCCTAAATCCTGAAAAATCTGTTGTGATAGCCTGTACAAAAAACCAAACATCTCTGTTCTCTTCTTCCATCTACTGTGACTGAGTCTACACTCTCACTCTAGCCTTCTTCCTACACTCAAAGTCTATCCCTCCTTGGAACTAGTCTCTGTGAGTTTCCCACAGTGTTTGTGCTGGTGCTATTGACATTTGGGTTGCATTCTATTCTTCCCATTTCAATAGTCTTAAGAATAATGTCCTGAAGAAATCACATGGTTTGTGTGTCTTGATGAAGCTTGTTGAGTGCTATGAGGCATGTCAGAGAGGTGAGGAATTGGTGGATGACATAGTTTTCCTTCCATCAGTGCTGTCAGCAAGCAAAGGCAATAACCAAGAGTAGAGGTCGACATTCAAACATGATTAATATCTTTAACCAATTATTATAAGTACATATTTCATATGATATACATCAGTACTATACACTGCCATTGTTTCTACCTTAGGTAGCTCTGATTTGTGCTATGTATGTGATGATGTTTTGCATGTGCTGCCAATTTCATGTTTATAGGGGTTTTTGGCTTATATAAGCATCATGCGGTGTGAGTGGGCTCTACCCACCCCCAATAAAAGCTTGTTTCTGAAATGACCAACTATTCAATCAAGGACTAAATATGTTCAATAGACTATGGTGATGGTTATGGTCAATGGCTTTTAGCCTTTGATTGAAGAGTAGGGAAAACTCTGAGAGAACAAGACTAAAGTACTTTACACTAAAGTACTCTAGGTATTTATACTATAGGGAATTGTGCACAGACCAAGCTGTGTACTACTAAGTTATCTATGCTATTGGCTATCCTATATGGTAGGTATGCAAGGCAGTGCTTACTAATGAGAGCTATAAATGCTATTGGATGATAACAGATTTGTGAGTCAAATGAAAAGGCATGTAAGACACATGTAAAGGCTATGAGGCAAGTCATGTGACACTATCTTGATAAGGTCACATGATGTGATTAGAATAAGCTATTGAGCTAGAATCAATGCAAGAAAAAAGTGAAAAAGACACTGTAAATCTAATGTTACAGCTTCTGAGATCTGTTACAGAATTCATTGTGCTAGATGGCAGAGTGAAATTTGTTCCATTCGTGAACCCAATTTCTTGGGTCAGTCTCTTTTTGATGCTCAAGTGTATGCTACAGTTTGTAAGGTTTATTAGTCTAGAATTCTAACACACGAACACTGATATTATGTGACACCTCCTTTCCCAAGCTGGAGAAGGAATTGTCAAGTCTAGGAGTCATCTGTTGGTAGTCATGGCCTTGGAGACCATTCTGAGATCCTGGAACTCAGAAGCCCACAAACACCACAAGCTTTCCATACTCAAGAAGATGACTTGCTTGATTCAGACAATGAAATGGGAATAGTATTCTGAGCAGGTGCTTGGTGATTTGCTAAGTGAGGAGTAAAGAGCCAAGGCAGAAGGATGCCATCTCATTTGTGTGCACAACCCTAGATTCCTTGTTCTGGTTTTTGGCTCCAAGATGGACAAGTCCCCCCCCTTCCCTGCTGCATAAGACTGCTGCTCTGCATGTAGCTTGTTCTCATTCTGGGTGAAGTCATGGCTCCTCACTTTCGTTGTCATGCAAACCTGGATTACGTTTTCTGGTTGCTGGCTTCAAGATGGACCTCCCTTTAAGTCACTGCCTCAATTCTGCTGGAGCTGCATCACCTCCTCACTTACCCTCTCTTGATAATCCATTGCACCTTTACAGAATTCAGTGTGGCAGATCACCACAAAATTTTGTGGTTGTTGTGAAATTTGGAGGAGAGGCACTGGATGAGAATGGCCATAAAACACATGAGACTTTGTGATATAGCTTGAGCCCTGTAGAAAAGTTTCAGGCATTTCACAATGTCCTTTCCTTGTTCTAATTGCAAACACATGTTTGTAACTGCTGCAGCCTACAGCCATTACTGTTGGAATCATCACTTCAAAATTCCTTCAATATCTGTGGGCAGCAAGGAATATACCGTCAAATGGAAGGGCAGGATGTTGCAATGCCCTGTCAATCAGTGCAGGCATTTCTACACAAGCAGGGACAAATTTGTGAAACATGTCAAGGTAATGCACAGAATCAAAAATGAGCTGTCAATACCATTGCCAGTGCCAGTGGGTTCATTCTAGTACACCACACTTTTTGCTACATCATCTGGGAGTAAGTCACACTCTTTCTTCTGACAAAATATCACCAAGTTTAAAGTTCAGAGATGCCTCCAGACACAGAGATGCATGACTGACTTGTTTCCACCTCCAGATTTAACACTCTGGAGCATGCACGTATCACTATATTATGTGGCATGATCCTTACGCTTATCCTACTAATTGAGGTATAAGTGTGCCTTCACCACACACTATATAAACCCTTCCTCTATATAATAGCACCTCAGTTGTTCTGTCCTCTTGGCATCGACTGAGCTCTGGTCTACTACAGTCTCTGCTAGCCTCTGCTCTGCTTCAAACATTCAGATCTGCCAGTCTTGCCTTTGTTTGGACTTTGTTATCTTCACCATGCATCTAATCATCTATTTCTCCCAGAGAGTCTCCCATGCACAGTCTCTAAGGGGAGGGGGGGGCCCAGGTTCCTCATGACCTGTCAAAAGTTGGTGAGAAATCTTGTGCCTCCTCTGAGAAGGGAAAATGGATTATGATTGGTATCCTTTTTTATAGTCTTCACCTGCCAAGGTAATGCTGGGACTGCATTGGTACAAGAGTCTGCTACTGGATGGTCAAGGGTTAGTTAGATAGAAGGTGCATGCAGTCTTAGTTTCTTTGGGGCTCCAGCAGCCTGATGAACAATTTATGTGTTCAAACATTCAAGGCTATGCTGACACTTTGCTGTGGCTCAGGTTGGTACCAACTTACATAAATTACAAAAAACTGATTTCCATCTCAAGTCAGTGCCCAAGAACTTCGGTGAGGCAAGGGCAGGGGACCTGAAAGCCTATGAATGGCGCACTATGACCACCATCTATATTTCTTAGTGCTCATCAGCCTATGGAGAGAGAGCTTGACACACCTGTCCAAGGAAGTTGCAACTAAAGCCCCCCACTCTAGGACAAGGATCACCTAGGATGCCAGTCAGCCTCTCTGTGCTGGTTCGGGTTCAGGTACCCACCACTACAAATAGCTTATTATGATCTCCATGGCCTCATAGAACTTCTTCAAGTAAGCATCCCTCTTTTCTGTGAATAGGTCGCTTGGTTTGATAATCATGTATTGCAGCAAATCTATGTGCTTTGGCTCTTTGGGGTCATAACACACTGGGACATTCAACATTTAAGTCCCTCTCGAAATGTAATTAGAGTATCAAATATAAAGGCTACATATTCTGCAGTTACATATAAGCTTATATTACAAGTGATTTTGTAATACTATACAGAACTAAAAATTGTTGTGAAACTCTTCAATGTTCCAAAAGGAAATTGAGAATAACATATCTGGATATCATAATATTTATGAAAAGCTTATCTTGTCTGATAGCATAATTTACATCACAAGATATTACATTATTAGTGTTTGGATAATGGTATCTAAAATGGATTAGTTTTCTGAACCGCATAATATATGATTTTGGTGACTACATAAGGAAACCAGAAAACCATATATTTTAATATCCTGAAAAGTCATAAAGTGCTAATGTGGGTGATGTTTGGGCAGTTGGTGGACTCCAATTGCCCCACTAAGTGCCTGAAATGCTGGCTATCAGGGTTTCATAGGTTGATTAAGCTGAGGTGAGAAGAAAGCAGATCACAAAACTGAGGATATTTCGTCACCCATTTTATATAGATTGAATGGTTGGATACAACAAACATGCATTGAAGATATTACATGGTTCCACCATTAGTCCTGCAAGCAAAAGTTGGCACATTAGGGCATCAACTGATGAAATAGTATTAACAGATGATGTACCATACCTTTGTCAATGTCAAAACAACTACATGATCTGTGGAGAAATGCCATTGAACAAAGTGTGATACAATTGCCACTGGATTGAGTATCTCAAGATCAGGGTCTAGGTCTCTAGAATATAAACGAGCTGGAAAATAGTAATAATGTTGGAAAGGGTTAGCAGTGTAGAAGTCTGCAGTGAGATGGTACTAAATAGCAAACCAGATTTGACCATTGGCTTTGAAGATGTACTTAATAGACCCAAGGGTCAGAGTACTGCTGCCTGTGGGATAGAATATAACCAGACTGTTGCCAGTATGGGTGGAACACTGACTAAAGTGGGTTCCACCAAACTGGTAATGAGGGTGGAAAGTGAGATGCTTGTGAAAAGTGTAAGGAATGAGGTCGCAAGGTACAAGTTGCTGCTGCCTATCAGAGGTTGTGCTTGGCATGGCCAAACTATGGGAAAGCTTGTCATTACCATCAACATACTTGTTGAGCAAAGCTAGACATTCCTTGATAGTAGGCAGGCAATCAGGTTGTGCAAGCCAGCTGCAAAGTCTGGCTCCTTGAATAAAAGACTGTAAGATTGTCTCTTTAAGTTCACCTGATAGATTATCAGTCCATGATCAAGGTGTACACTTTGTCCACAAACCAAATTTATTATTAGTTGGCAGGCATTGCAACTGCCCAATAAGACGCTCAAACAGGAAACACCACCAAAAGCAGACATGTTTGAAAAGCTTGAGGTAATCATGAATATGGCAGGCCATGTGTGCATTTGGACACAATGGTGCATCTGGTAAAATATGCTTCCAATTGGCCAACCATGATGTGATACAAGTTTGATATGCTGTTATCTGAGATATTGTCATGACCTGATAGCAAGTGTTTTAAATTGCAGAGACAAGTTGTATAGTGTGGTTGAGGATGCATTGCAAGTGATCTGCAACCTCCTTTGAGGGATGTACTGACCCCACACCCCACATGCTGATGAGTGTTAGCAGCAGGAAGATCATTGTCATGGTCCACCATTTGTCAGCCTTCAGAGTGCCTGCTCATGCTTCACCAAAGTTATGAGGGACCAATCTCAGCCAAGAGGGTGTATCTGCTTTAACGATGACTTGTCAGATATGAAGAATTACAGGTGGTGTGGATATCTGGGGCAGGGGAAGGGCCATCATTGGTTTTGTCTTCTGCTAATAAATATCAGAGACATGTCAGATTGATGACAGATGTGCCCACCCATTCAATAAGTGCCTTAACCCAATGACCTTTGTACACTTTCTTTGTTCTGTTTAAATGCAATAGTTCAAGCCCTTCTGCCACAAATTTCAAGGCATTAATATTCTTTGCAGCTAGCCTGCACTCCAGATGACCAAGATATTGCTGGATAGGAGCACCTACATCTGCAGTGCTTATGAGCAGAGAATGAATGCTCTTGATGTGTTTGCAGTCATTCTCATTGAGTGATTCTACATCAACACAGCAAAGATTTTCCATGAATGCAGGATGCAAGTCTGATTTGACCTGGGCTTTGGCAGCAGTAACCATGGTGAGCCCTAGGTTTTCACAAAAATGGCTTTGAGCCAGTCCCTTGAGTAAACAGTGCATGGAATCAACAACCAACTGTCTAGCTGGGTCCCAGTATGGAAGGCACCAAAGTGATGACCACTGGACGCCATGTTGAATGAACAATTTGTGCCGCTCAGTAGAAGAAGCATTCCTATAAATCTCGGCATGATACTGCAATGTGTCTTTCAAGTTGTCTCAGAATTTCCAGTAGGAGGAGTGAATGTTAGTCCTGCCGAGCATTGACAAGTGAAAACAGTGGCAAGCTCTGCAATAGAAATGACTAGTGGATGCAGCCATCTGGGCTGTTTTTCTCGCTGCTGGGAGATCACAGATGACACATGCAATAGCAGAATGTGTGATGTGAGCCTGACCTGAGGCAGCCATGCAAGAAAAATGAACACTCCTGCCTCAACTCTCCATCATGTTGTCAACCAAGGGATCCAAAAAGAAGTTGAGTTTGTCTCCAGAGGGTTCATGGGGACCAGGGACGATTCCTGTGAGGTACATGTTCTCTGGTTTGTAGCAGATATCCATGGGCAGGTTTAAGCAGGCGCAAGAAATGATAACACATGACATTGTTGCATTGCATTGGTGGTTTTTCTCCACATTGAAAAAACCTACATTTAAGGAGAACAAGAAACAACCTTCACCACTGCATTCAATGAAAAACCACTGATCACAGGGCCCAGTGAATGTGTGAAGAAACTCTGCATCCCATACATCCTTCAAGGCAGCCGGCACCTCTTTGCTGACATTTTTGGCAAGGTCATCACACTGTTGGTCCATAAGAACCTCTAGTGCTGGTTTCACCAACAGCCCAGCCAAGTAGTTGTGAAAGTGATGATACACAAAGGATTTGATGGAAACTTCACAGCTGTCATTCAGATTGTGGACAAGGATGGTATCACAAGGAGTACTCTCTGGATGGGGTTTGTTGGTGCAGTGGAGGGGATAGGTAGGATCAGGGCCTGTTGCATAGATGTGTTTGTAAGTGCAGTTGCACTCCAGACAGGTGGCATTGTATGTGGTGGTGTGGTCTTCAAGGTTAAATTGGGACAAAGCTGTCTTTATGGTCTTAGGAATTTGGGAGAGTGTGTGATCTCAAATGGACTCCACTTTTGAACCAAGTAAGTTGAATGCCATGTTAAGGATAACCAATATGACACTGAGGAAGAAGTTTCCACATGCACGGCTTGCACCACACAAGGTCACACTTATGACCTTAAGAAAAAGCGAAATGTGCATGATTTCATTGTAACAATTGATGGATTGGTCAAAATGATGGGCTAACAGACTGTAGTTAGTGCAAATTCAGATGGTCAATGAAAACACTCACAAGAGTCATGCTCTATAGGACTGTTGGTGACACTCAGTTGGTTCTCTTCCTCTCCATTGAATCACATGACCAAAAGAGTTGTTTCTTGTGGGTAGTCACCAAAGTGACTTGCTGTCTGACATTGCCCAAGGCATTCTGAATGGCCACCAGCTCCGAAAGGAGATGTTCGGCCAAGACTGTGTCCAAAGAAACAGATGGTGATTGCTGATCGATATATCATATTCAAAGTTTGATTTGATCCAGTACTTGATGGGCAACTAAGATACGCCAATCTTTCTGTTGGGTGGAACTACTTGTGCATCAGTAACTACCAACTTTCCAAAGGAATGGTATCATCACTGTTCTATGAATATCTTAGGATGTTTAATGGCATTCCTTTTGATGAGCAAATGACTGTCTGGTACTGTTGTGAGGCAATCTGGGTTGTGCACACTATTGTAAGAGATATTGATTAGCATCTGATCGGTTTCACAAGCAGAACAGATGTACATTGTAATTCAACTAATAGCATTTGCAAGATCATTGACATCGGGTTATGGACAGTCATTGACACTGTAGTTGGCTTGGAGCACTTGGAATTCCCGCTGAGAAGTCCACAATTTGCTAGGCTGTAAGTCTAGATTGGGACCATTATCATTGAGTGTCATGGAAAAGACAGATGCAGCCAGGGCTTCCAAGTCGAGTTATGGGAAGTTATTAATCCAGAGGAGTTAACGAAGAAAGAGTCTCACCTCTGGCTGAGGGATTGAGGTGCAACTATCATCTTCAGAGACTGCATCACAGACAGGTTGTGCAATGGACACTCTGTAAGCATCACTCTGAGGTTGTTGTTGAAGTGCTGCATTTTGAAGATGAATATGCTTGAGTCATTGCAACTGGAGCTTGCCTGCAGGGTTCCTGACAGAACCATCTTTGTTGATGCAGCAACAAGCTGAGCAAGTACAGCGATAGTAAAACAACCAACTATCCAATTAAGGACTAAAGATGTTCAACAGACTATGCAATGTTGACAAGCAATGAATAGCATCTCTGATGTAGTGCAATGACTATGGTGCAATGGCCAGAAGCCTTTGATTGAAGAGTAGGGAAACTACAAGAGAACAAGACTAAAGTACTTTATGCTAAAGTACTCTAAGTATTTATACTATGGATAATCGTGCACAGACCAAGCTGTGTACTACTGAGCTATCTATGCTATTGGCTAACTATTATGGTAAGTATGTGAGGCAATGCTTACTGATAAGAGCTATAAACACTATTGGATGATAAGGGATTTGTGAGTCAAATGGAAAAGCATGTAAGGCTATATGTGCAATGAGGTAAACAATAAGGTAAACACATGTTGACAATGAGGCAAGTCATGTGATGCTATCTTGATAAGGTCACGTGATTCAATAAGATAAACTATTGAGTGAGAATCAATACAAGGAAAAGTGAAAAAGACACTGTAAATTGGCAAATGTTACAGATAGTGCTGATTATGGCTGGGCATGACATGGGGGTGGAGTGCACACCAGCAGAGATTAAATAGTGGCTGGTTTTGAGAGAATGTCACTCACCCAGGCAGGTTAGCAAGGTTAATGACAAGGGGCTCCATCCATTACTTTAAACAATGAGTCAATACACAGGTTGACGACATGAATGGACATCTCACTCACTTGGACAATGTGCAGGATGGCATGATGAATAAATGTCCCTCACTTGAACAAGGGCCATAACACATCAATAGAGACATTCTTGTTCTTGTTCACTTGTCTTCCATTATTACGAGGTTTCCTTGTTTTTACATGTGTCCTAGTTATCTAGTTATTATGGTAGTGGTTGCAGATGAACAAAAAAAAGGATTACCAAATGTGGAGAGCAGGTAGTTATTGTGAATCAAACTCAGTCTGGGCAATGCCATTGTGGCATCAGTGGGTATAATGATCATGTCTAAACTCAATTATATCTATCCAAACACGAGCAACTTTCCACTCTCTATGTCATTACCCACTCACTGTAATTCCAGATTGCTTATAGACCATTAAGTATGTGAGCAAGAATGTCCTCTGTTGATTTGTCTGCTGTCAGGTATTAGGTAACATCAGATAATTTCCTTACTTTTAAAGAGGCCTAAAAACCCGTCCTATCCAGATTTAGTCTGTAAAGAACCCCTTTTGGATACACAAGATTCAGTTGATGGTGATAGCTGTGTAAGTATGATGCAGTGTAATTGTCAGATGCGAGGTGTCCAACCAGGGACAGTAGCATGGAGAGCAGCTGCTCTTAGTCAGCTGTATGGGGCATCATCAGTTGGTGATGAGTATGTGACAAAAGTCAGCACCTGATTACAGAGCGTCAGTAGGAAATAGATGGCGTTAACTTGAAGGATTGGATGAATGGTCCCACATGCTTGTAAATCCTGGAACACATGATCTGAGAGAAACTTGACCACATCGATATCACCCTGTGCTATAGAGAGCAGTGAATAAGATGATCAAACTGTGACTGATGTCACCAAACATCATGGCAAACAGGAAGGAAAAGATGATGATGACAAACAGATCAGGATTAACTTCTTGATAGGTCACGATCCCATAACTGTCCATGATACTCTGAAATCCTTCTATGAATTTATTTGTCCTGTTGAATGTGTGCAGTGTCTTGTTGATGCAGAACTTGTGCAAGATTGGCACAACACCAGTCCCAGATTCGAGAATTGACTGACTGTAACACAATAGCATGCAAATGGCATACAGTAGCATGTCCAGGGCAAGTTGTATCCTAGCAATGTCTCTTGTTGGACACCATCCTCCAGCTACCAATGTCTTCCTCTGCACATCATAGTGAAGAGATTCATCATCTCATAGATAACCTTTTCCTTCTGGACAATATCTTGCCAACATGCAAGATTCTGCCCAAATGTCACAAGCTCAGTGTGCCTATTAAGTCCAGTATTGTAGAGGATGGTCTAAAGATCCTCAAGATGGGCGGTAACCTTATGAAGTGAGTTGGGACACTTATCAGCATTGGCATCAATGGGATACAGAGTAGCATCCATCAACTCAGCAACCTTGCAAATCTTTGCGGGTAACACATTGTAGATAACAAGGGGTCGCTGGCAACCTTCCTGGACTACACCAAGCAGGTTCCTAGCAAAAGATAAAGGTCTAAGGGTGTGATATGTTCAACCCTAAAGGGATTCAATTGTGAGTTGAAGAGTAGGAGGACACAGAAATGAAGTCCAAGTCTCCCAGATGAAGTCTGGAATTTCAGATAGTTGAAGGTAAGGAGTGTAAGGACATCCAAGAAATACCTGAGATTTCATTTGTAAGGAAATATAGCATTGAATGTGCAAGGAGCAAGTGGGAGCGATGCCAAGTTGTGCAACAGGCACTAGACTTCATATAGAGGCGACATAGACGAAAAAGAGATGATCAACACCAATTGGACAAAAAATATATTTGAATATCCAAATACAGATATTTATAGTCCAGGAGCATACTCCAGACTTAATAGTAATCAAGGACAATGATAAGGAGATGAAACAAACACAGGGATGGAATGTCACATGTGATGACTAAGTCCCGAGACTATTAGGAACAAAGTCTGAACATGCTAGTCCGAAGTCCAGCATGTTTGGTGTCTAATCCAATGTAACTCGGATCAGACAGACGAAATACAATACCAGACTTCATTGATTTGGATTGGACTACATTTGGAAAGTAAAGGACAAAGATAGAATATAGGACAAACCATGTTCCAGATTGGATGGACAAGTAGAAAAGGATCTGGATATCATGGAATATTGTAGAATGACTGGATATCGACCTAGAGGACTATGGATCTCTACAGAGTCACCATGCACAAAGATGATGAACATGTTCTTGCATATCTCAGAACTGGTCACAAGATCAACAAATGGTTCTGTGATGTCTATAATTGTCATGTTGTGATGAATCAAAGCATCAAGTATGTCCTGATAATCCAATGCTTCCCTTATTACACACCCATCCTCATCAATGCTACTCCAATCAACCTTCAATCTATAGACACTAGAATTCAAGCTGTCCTGTCATCAGGATGCAACATTCTGTATGGCTGTATCAAACACAGGTAATCTACTGGCCAGTGGTGGTGAGTATGACATATCAGGTGAATGTTGTCACTCACTGGACATAGGAATTGATGGCCTACATATCTGGGACCTGTAGCAATAGGTCCAGACTGCTAAGCCAAATCAGACATGAAACCCTTGGGACCCTGTGATGTGCTTAGCATGGCTCACTTGCAAGGATGATGTCCAAGAAACTCTTTGTGTAGGCATAGGGCTTGGATATATCAACTTATGGAGGCAATGAGCAGACCAGACAACTGAATTTGATGAGATCTGGTCAAGGAGAATTGGTAGTAGTCAAGAAATTATGACTCTCACCTGTGGAACATTTGAAGGTAACCCCCATGTCATCACCACTATCTGTGATCAGTGAGTTCAACTCTGGTCACTGGATTCCAAGTATCATCTATCCAACATATTCAGCATTGAGCTCACATCTACTATTCCATGAGCTTCGTGTTTCTGTGGTGGAGATGTTATGATATTTGGTATATATAATGGGGAGATGTAAGTTATGTTAAGACATTAGTTGTATGACAAAAACTTACCCGTTTGTCAGTTGCACTCTCAGGAGTAAAGATGGTATGGTACTTTGGACTCATACTACTGGGAGGATGATGTATGTTTGTTAAATCTCTGTAGATCAATCAACTGACCAAGGATAGCGGCAGAGCTGCAGTAGATCAAACTTGCACATATGTTGTTATAGATAAGGATATAAAAGGTCTCTGGAAGAAGTATTAAGTATATCAAAACTTCAATGCAGTAGAGAAAGACAAGATCCACACACCACAACCAATGAGCCAAAAGACACTGACACTGACAATGGATCAAGCATCCCATAAGATAGAGGACCTGGTAGAGACAAGCCAGGAACTGTGGCAAATGGCAGTGGGTGTTACATTCCCTATTTTTCCCTATTCTTCTAGGCCTTGTTTCAACCAGAAAAGACACAAGTGTCGCATCCACTACAGGCACACTACACCTCTTATTCTAATGCTTCACTTGCTTACTTTCCCACGAAGGCCATTACTTTCCCATGATATTAATCCACATGGATACATGCTCTAGACAAACACATGGTATGTCACATGACTAGTCACGTGACCTTATCTATGACATCATAGCACAGGTATGCTTATCGTCCTATGGCACTAATAGCTCTTATCTTATGTATAGCCATAGCCTATAGCGTATGTAGCTCTTATCAAGCACAGCTTAATCTGTGCACATGTATTAGTAGTATAAATACTAGAACCAGTAGACCAAGACACCCTAATCTTGTTCTCCTGGAGTTTTCCCAAACTACCATCGCACTTGACCACCCCTAGTACTCTTGATTCTCAAACACTAGACCCTTTGGTGGGTTTGGTCGTTTCATTAGAACAAGACCATACTAACCATCAAAGACTAGCTACCTTCAACGGGACCCCGTTACCTCATCACCACCTCCACTTGATAGATTGACCAGTAGGTTATTGATAGGCTGTAACCACGACGTTATTTACCCCACACTCTGGTAGTGCCTTACTATCGTGTCTCCGACATCTTCGACTACGTCGTCGCAGGAAGAACCAGCCTTCCACCACTGGCATCTCCTCCACCAGAAGCAGGACCTTCCACCTTCCCGGACGCCTTCCATCTAGTACTGGAAGAAGCAGTTTGCTCGGGCTCTTTCGACCCGAATGACTACAACCCGTCGGACTATGAGGTTCAGGTAAAGAGAGAAGAAGAGGAAGAACCCCTACAGGTACCGATTGACTAGCCACTAGTCAAGTACGGAATAGGACTGACGAGTCCATATAGAAATCGGACTTATTTGATTATTGCTTGAGTCTAGACCAGGGGTATAGAACCCTTGTCAATAAGACTACTCTAGCGCCAGACGATGCACCCTCGACCCTATGCAGGGCTACCACAGTTGACACTTTTGACTTACCGGGTCAGTTAGGACGAACAAACACAGAACCAGACATACGCCTAACCCCTACCCTCACAGATCTTGAGATCATATATCCGCCGCTCAGATCCAATCTATATAACCCTAGCACACCACTCTGCGCTCCCTCTGAGCTATGAGATCCCATTGACTGGGACCCTATTTACCATTCCCTTTCTAACAGACTAGCCCAACGTGACGTCTACAACAGAAATCGGGATAATCATCCACGTGCAGAGAGTGAAGCCCAACAGATCGAGAGACTTATACTCAAGGGCATACAACTTGCTGCTGACCAACCCCAAGACCCTAGACGTATTGAGAGGGCCAGATGTCAGGTCCAGAAGGCATGTGATCATATCAAGGAAAGAATATGGATTAGAGAGAGATCTGATACCCCTATTCCTATTAACCCTCACCTTCCTCGCTGGTACTGCATTCCTGATAGTACTGTTGGCTACTGCCCTTCTACTCTCAGACCCCACTCAGCGCTTAGGCAACCTCTTCGTTTCCGTCCATATTGAATATCAAAATTCCATTCATACTCTCTTACCAGCTGAGAATATTGAAGTAAGACCTGAACCAATCACTGAGGAACTTCGCCAACAAATTGTGAGAGAACACAATCAAGACCTTCATCGTCGCAACGCCATGTTGCATCAAAGAAACCAGAGAAGGATCAGACAGGCACAACTAGCCACTATCGCAGAACAGCAAGCAGCTGCTGAAAGAGGAGAACCGCTTCCAGAACCTAGACCTATTCATATACCACCGCCTAGAGTTGAAGAACGAGAAGCTGATCTAGCTGATCACTCTTCTTCAGGAACTGAATCAAACTTCAACTACCCCGCTTAAGTCATCATGTCTGCCAACCCTTTGGTAGAAGCCTTTCAGGCATTCCGCGAAACCCTTAGTCCAGCTAGCATGGCAGAAAATCAAGAAAAATTCAACGCAGTACTAGACATCATGACTGCTACCCTTCAAACATGTGAAAATCTAGGAATAGAACACCGCCGACTTGAAACTCGAGTCGCTAATCTAGTCACAGAAAATAGTGATCTACAAGATCAAGTTGACAATCTTTCTAGAGCAAGCATTACTGCTGCTGGAGTAGCAGCCACTGCAGGAGTAGAATATTCCAGAAAAGTAGAAGTCTTCGCAGACCCAGGAGACTATGATGGAAGCCACACCAAGTTTGACCAATGGTGGGCTAAGATTCAAGCATGGTTACGCCTTAATGCAGGAGCCATTCCACCTACATCATACACTGCAGTTCAAGCAGTCTTATCATGACTCAAAGGACCCACTGCAGGAAAATTCGCTGAAACTCGACTCGCTTGAGGACCTATCTATTTATGGTCACAACTAGAGAAAGAACTACCGAAGTTCTTTTGACATGCTAATCAGAAAGATTGGGCTTTGCAGGAGCTCAATAAGTTCCATCAAGGAGATCTCAAGACAGGGGGATTCATCACAAAGTTTGAATCCCTGTACAACATGGCTGGAATTGATGGAGCTCACGCTTGTGCTGTACTTGAGAAAAGTATGCGACCTTCTATTCTTGCACAGATCACTAGAGAAAAGAAGTGTCAACATGAAATTGCTCCTTATGTGGAGATCGGATCTGAGATCGGATCTATCCAAGAATCCATTGGACTTATTCTTGGACGATCAGAAAGGAAATCCAATCGCCATAATAGGATGGACATTGGTCTTCTAGAAGAAGAAGAAGAAGATCTTGACATTGCCTTCACTTGTCGACCTCAGAAGAAAGGTCCGAAACCAAGTACTCCATCTAGTTGCTTCAACTGTGGAGGTACCGGACACTTCGCTAAAGATTGTAAGAAATCTTCCACCCGCTGCCCACACTGTAATTGGTCCAGAGGACAACATAAATCCACGTGCAGCAAAGGAAGAATGCTTCGTGCTACAAACGCAGTAGAACCTGCCACATCATGGGAATAAGTACAAGAATTCCTACCACGTGCAGCTAGAGGAATGACTTTTGATGAAGTCAGAGCTCTATTTCAAGCTATGCCTTCCGACAAGGGAAAAGCCAATGCAGCTTGAATGATCTGGGCAAGCAAGCTGCATCTCAATCCACAAGTTCTGAAATTGTAAACAACTCATCTATCTATTCACATCTAGAGGGGCCTTCGATTGATTCAGAGCTTGGCTGGAATGTCATACCAGCACTTGATTCCTCTAATAGCCTTATGGAAATCCCAGATATTATTGAAGTAAATTCTCTTCACACAACTCCAGATACTCTTGAACAGAAATGCCTAGACATCCGCAAGATGTACTCTTTTCTATCAGAAAAAGAAATAGCAGAAATGCTACCAAAACCAGAGATATCTCGAATCCGAGGAAACCCTACCAAGGATATCACATTACCAATCTCTGTTGTTCTTGACAAACGACATTCAGTCCCCGCTCGAGCATTATTGGACTCAGGAGCCAATACAACTTTCATTGATCATGATTGGGCTCTAAAGAATAAAATTCCCCTTAAACTCTTAGATCGACCAATCTCAGTATTCAGCGTTGACAGAACATGGAATTCCGCAGGAAACTTAACCCATTATGCTGAAATCATGATCAACTATCTTGGTCATCATGAAAAGACAATTGCTGAAGTAACAGACCTTGGCAAGAACGAAATGATCTTAGGCTTTACTTGGTTAAAGCAACATAACCCTGAAATTGATTGGGAAACAGGAACTGTCCATATGACACGTTGCCCTGCATCCTATCAATCAAGATCTAGCGCCTCATTCCTTAAAACTATTGAGAAGGAAGAACGCGACTTGCTTGTACGCATCAATGCTGCAAAACTTGATCAACCTAAGAAAATAGATCCAAAACCCATGGATCTCATGCCGAAAGAATATCACAAATATCTTCATGTATTCTCAAAGAAAGAATCAGAGCCTATGCCTATTCGAAAACCTTGGGATCATGCTATAGATTTCAAAGAAACCTTTGTTCTGAAGAAAGGACGCTTAATTCCCCTTTCCTCCACTGAACAGCAAGAAGTCAGCAACTTCATAGATGATCAACTCAGAAAAGGCTATATTTGACCTTCTAAATCGCCACAAACTTCCCCTGTGTTCTTTGTACCAAAGAAAGATGGTAAAAAGCGAATGGTACAGGATTACTGATATCTAAATGAACACACTATCAAGAATAACTACCCGCTTCCTTTAATCTCACAGCTTGTAGACAAGCTCAAAGGATCAAAAACTCTTTACAAAAATGGATCTTAGATGGGGATACAACAATGTCCGCATCAAAGATGGAGACGAATGGAAAGCTGCCTTTGTTTGCCACCGAGGAGCCTTTGAACCCCTAGTAATGTTCTTTGGCTTATGCAACTCACCAGCAACATTCCAAACGATGATGAACGACATATTCTCCGACATGGACAACGTCTGTGTTGTTTATATTGATGATCTCATGATCTTCACCAAAACAGATAATCAGCAAGAACATGATCGGATTGTACTTGAAGTACTCCATCGCCTTGAAGAACATGATCTCTTTGTCAAACCAGAAAAATGTTCCTTTCATGTCAAAGAAGTAGAATTCCTAGGAATAACCATTACTCCAAATGGTATTCGAATAGATGAAGACAAGGTTAAGGCAGTACTTGACTGGCCTACACCTACTACCGTTAGACAAGTTTGAAGTTTCCTTGGACTAGCAAACTTCTATCGTCAATTCATTGACGGCTATGCACAGGTTGCTCGCCCTCTCAATGATCTTACCAAGAAAGATAATCCATTCAAATGGACTGATTCTCAACAAACCGTGTTTGATACGCTCAAACAGAAATTCACCACTGCACCTATTCTTGCTTTCCCGGATAATGACAAAACATTTTGCTTAGAAACTGATGCCTCAGGATATGCCACTGGAGCTGTGCTCTCTATTGAAATTGATGGCAAATGGCATCCAGTTGCTTACTCTTCGCATTCTATGTCACCAGAAGAATGCAATTATCCTATTGCAGATAAGGAAATGCTTAGTGTCATCAGAAGTCTAGAACTCTGGTGTCACTACCTAGAAGGAGCCCAATATGAATTTGAGATCTGGCACGATCATGCTAACCTTCAATGGTTCATGAAACGACAAGATCTGAATCATAGACTAGCTCGATGGGCTCAATATCTATCTCGCTTCAATTTTAAATGGCTTCATAAAGCTGAAACCTCTATGGGTAAAGCAGATGCTCTCTCTAGAAGAGAAGATCATGCTAAAGGAAAAGAGGATGATAACAAAGGAATAACGGTGATTCTACCAGAGCAAATCAGAGCGACAACCTATCTGCAAACCGATGCTGATTCACTCCAAGAACGAATCAAGAATGCAACATTCCACTTAAAAGAAACCGCTGTATCAAAACTATGTGAAAATAACCAAGTCTGTATGGAGCAAGAAGAATTGCTAGCAGACCAAAAAGGAAAGATCTTCGTTTCCGATGTTGATGATCTTTGAATGGAAATTCTACATTTACACCACAATACTCCGCTTGCAGGACATCCCAGAGCAGAGAAAACATTGGAACTGATCCAATGAAGCTATACATGGCCAGGATTGAGCACATTAGTCAAAGACTATGTCTCACGCTGTGATCGCTGCGCCTGTTTCAAAGGACAAAATATTGCATCCGCAGGAAAGCTAATACCCCTACCCATACCAGAAAAACCATGGCAAGATCTATCTGTCAATTTCACGACTGATCTTCCCCTTTGCAATGGATTTGACTCAATCCTAGTGGTTGTTGATCGCTTCTCAAAAGAAGTCCAATTCATCCCTTACAATAAAGCTATATCCGCACTCGAAACTGCTAAACTCTATTTAACCCATGTATGGAAGCAACATGGCCTTCCATGCACTATTGTTTCCGATTGAGGTCCACAATTTGCATCACAAGTAATGCAAGATCTGTGTCACCAATTAGGAATACAACCTAAACTATCAACCGCCTTTCATCCTCAGACTGATGGACAGACTGAGCGAATGAATCGTGACTGGCAACAATATCTTCGCTTGTTCACCTCAGAAAAACAAGATGAATGGGCCTATTGGTTACCCATCGCTCAGTTCTCATACAACTCAAAGTGACAAGCTTTGACTCAGAAAACCCCTTTCTCTGTTACTCGAACTTATGAACCCCACATTGGATTTGAACAACATGTGACAAAAGCACCAGCTGCAGAGCAGTTTGTGACTTCCATCGCTGATGTTATCACACAGACACGTTCTAATCTGGAAAAAGCACAAACATGTATGAAAACCCAAGCTGATAAGCATAGATCTGCTGTGCCAGATTATGCCATCTCCAATAAAGTTTGGCTTTCCACTGAACATCTGAAATTGACCCGCGCTTCGAAGAAACTCTCCGAAAAATGATTAGGACCCTACGAGATTACCAAATTGATCGGTCCCAATGCAGTTGAACTGCGATTGCCCAAATCTATGAGAATTCACCCGGTAGTGAATATCTCTCGTGTAAAACCATATAAAGAACGTCTTGATGGTCAACCCACTTTCCGGCCAGGACCTGTAGAAGTCACAGAGGAAAGAGATGTTGAATATGAAGTTGACTTTATAGTTGACTCTTGATGGAAGGGCTGTTGTCTTGAATTCCTTGTCCATTGGCAAGGATATTCAAAAGATGATTGCACTTGAGAACCTGAATCGAATCTTGGAAATGCTCAGACAGCCATAGATGAATTCCACGCCGCTCATCCGAATGCTCCACGACGCATTCGCATGACGTCATTCGAATTCTTTGACTTATTCCATCATTGTGGCAAGCCCATACCTGAAGTACCAGAAAATCGTCTTCCATTTGATCGACTTGACGTTGATTAAATGCCCTGGGGTGTCATCAGGGTAAATAACGCATTTACAAATCACTTCTGGTTGAGCCTTGCTCCCACAATATCTTTCGCTCTTTGCATCGCATCTGTCTACTCCTTTCTCACCTATGTCTTTCCCTATGGGCATCTTCAATATGTCACACCTCTCCCATGCACATTCCCTCACCACACATGCTTTGATGAACCGGAGTTCATAGACACGTATGGTGATCCCCTAGGAAATTGGTCTGGTGCTCCTGGACCTACCTGGGATGAACTTCCTGGATTCTCAGATATGCCTATGCGCAACACTTCGCTCTGGAACATGGTTTACCATAATAATAGCGAAGCTTTCACTGAGCACAATACCGCATCTATTTGGAGCGATGCTGATTGGTCTGATAATGGATCAGATGACTCTGTCCCTGATATGGTTACATCGGATTCTGGTGATCCCTTTATTCATGAAAACGATCTAGAAACCTTCCCCTTTGGTCTTCCCCATGCCCCTGGTTTTGCCAAGTCACTTTGATGATGACGAATGGCCTCTTGGTCACTGGACTTGGGACAATCCTCGGCCCATGAGTGATGCTTGGCCACTCACTATGGACCCTGATCCCCTTACTCGCCATCTCTCAGCTTGATCTGTGTGCATGTATTAGTAGTATAAATACTAGAACCAGTAGACCAAAACACTCCAGTCTTGTTCTCCTGGAGTTTTCCCAAACTACCATCACACTTGACCACCCCTAGTACTTTTGGTTCTCAAACACTAGACCCTTCGGTGGGTTTGGTCATTTTAGTGGGTGGTGTAGGAGAGGAAGGAAGTGTACAAGGTGCGGATCTGGAGGCAATGAGCAGGGACCCAGGGGTAACAATGGTTGGTAGGGATATGAAGATGGAAAGTGTATGGGATCCTCTGGTAATGGAGGATGGGATGCTGAGAAAGCAATGGCATTAGTAGTGATTTGAATGTATGATCCGTTGAGAAACACTAACTACATGGCAACACTTGTTCCCACTTGCCCTCTGAGAAAGAAACAGCATTGGTAGTGATTTGAATGTATCATCCATTGGGAGACACTCATGGCATTGTTTGTTCTTGCTCTTGCTCACTAACTTGCCTTCCATTGTTACAAGGTCTCTTGCTATTACTACATGTTGTCTAAGATACTGGGGTGTATAGTAGTGGTTGCAGATGAAGAAGGAAAAGCTTATCTAATGTGGAGAGTGGGTAGTTATTGTGAATTGAACTTGGTCTGGGTGATGCTGCTGTAGAGTCGTGGGCAATCATGTGTACCATACATCGATTCACAATAACTACCTGTTCTCCATATTAGGTAAGCTTTTTCTCCTTCATCCACAACCACCACACCATAATACTGTAGTCATGTAGTGGGTACTGGAAGTGTGAGATCTGCTGTGGGTGATATGAAAAAACTATGTAGTAGTAATTTGGCACAGTGCCTGCCCTCGGCAGCCCTACAAACAATGTGTGGGACAAGTAATCATCTGACAGTGTGTGATTATTCTACACCAGACAATTCCAAAGTCTCACTCTACCTTTTCAACTTTACTCTTTTCCACCTTCATAGTTTTGTTGCCTACAATACCACAAGTCTTCTTGTTCAAGATCACCTATATAATGTATGAAGACTCTGCAATGAATGTCCTCTTCTCTCTTGCAAAGAAGCACATCACCTTCACATGCTTCTTTCAATTGCTGAAGCTTGCGCTGACAGGGGAAGAAGAGTACAATGAGGATGATTGGCTTGACCTCATCAAGATTGTTTTTGAGAGAGGGACCATGGGTTTCCAGGAGGATGCTCTCCTTGCATACAACCCGAATGCTAGTTGTTCGTGATCTCTTCCTGTAACCATCTGCTATTGCTAATGTTGAGCTCACAGTCCGACAGCAGATTCCCTCATCACCTGACTGCATTGCACCCCCTCATACCCACCAATGTGAGTTTGTGGTCAGCTTTTTCCTCTCTAATCCCTGAAGACTTCTCTGAAGTTCACATTAGGTCACTGCATCAGGATCACACTGTGTGGAGGATGATATGGGACTGGGCGGCAGAAGTCTTTGAGTTTCTGGAGTTACTGGACAGATTAAAAACAATGTTTGGTGACAGCTTTGTAGAAGCTGTGTGGTCTTCAATGTTCAATGCCTCTAGACCTGACTCGGATGATAAGCAGAGCCGCGCTGCTCTCATGGACAATAGTAGTGTTTGTCCACCTATTTCAGCTCCCACCATTCAGGCCGTTGAGGATGTCATGGAAGTGCTTGGCATCTCAATCAGTGCTTTGCACATGTTGGTTCCAAGTCCCCACAGTCCCAAAGATTCTGGTTATTGTGCTCCCAGCCCCAAGTCTTGCTGCCCAACTAAGTGTCACAAGATAGCTTCCATCTTTATCAACATACCCATGTCAGAAGGAGACAAGGATAAAAATAAGAATAAAGATGAGGATGTAGCTCATTTGAATCTTGTCATGCAAGTCCTCTCCACTGGACTAGCACATTTCACCCAAGATGTTCAATGCATTATAGTCTGCTATGAGAAGCGCAAAGCCCCTGCCGCACTCCGTTTGGTGGTGCCGCTTTAACCACATCTTCTTATGTTACCTAAAGCCTGGGAAGCACATCTATATATTGTGGACTTCCAAACAAGTGTGTGGCTCCCATTTTTTATTAAGAAATATTTTCAAACATATCCATCCATTTTGAGAGCACATAGCAAACTTTTGTCATACAATATTTGAAAATTGTGGGCTACTATGCCAGGTCATCACAAGCCTTCCAAACAGAGTTTATATTGAGGTGACAAGTCCTCTTCACATCCAGGATAATTGCCTCCCATCGCACACTTCAACAATCCAGAGTATTTTGCACATTCCAGACGAGGATCGACCATCTATCCATACCCTTCAACCATCAATTTGTCTGTGAATGTGGGCTCGGGTACTATGTGGTCTGTATAAGAATGATGTTGCATACATGCTTTCAAGCAAGGGTGATTCTTGCAAGGTCCTCATCATGCCCTGCCAGCATCCATATGACAAGATCAGCAAAGAGGACATACCGGAAGTCCAGGAAGAGAAGTGCTAGCAATGGGATCTCTTCAATGAGATAGAAGCTAGAAATGCTGGATGTCATGTTCTAGCCATCAACAGGAGCTCAGGTATATTGCGATGCCATGGAGAAGAATCCCATCACAGACTTTTAAGGTGTGCCTTCAGCAAAATATCTCTTGAAATGATCAAAATGCCTCATCCTGACCAGGTCTCACTCTATACTGAGGCTCAAGTTGATCCCCCTCTCATCAAACATACCTACTCTTCATTCTCCACAAAATTTTGGAAAGAAGGTGATTTTGTGTGAGCCAAGAATGGTCCACTAGTGGAGCAGAGGTGTTCCATCATCTCCATTGAACATGACCAAGGAGAAATCATATTACAACCTAGTGATCCTGATCTCCCATCTTATATGGTGCCCATTTCCAGTGTTTGCCGTGTTTTCAGACAAGGGGACACCATTAGGGTTTTGGCTGGACTTCATCATGGATCCATCGGCACTATCATAAGTCTTTCTGAAGACCAGGTGACTCTTCATTTTAAAAACAAGAATATAGTAAGTTAATTTCTTTCAGATTTTAACAGTTGTAGTGATAATACTATCTAGGTTGTGATTCCGTCAATCTTCCTAGAGTCCCATGCAACATCTCATGTCTGGATGCTGACATCCTCTCATTCAGGTCTCAAAATTGACCTGTCTCATTCTCCTGAACCCATTTTTCCTGGGACAATGTGAGGTGATATTGTAATTATCACCTGTGGGGAACATAGCAGCTCAAGAGGATACATCAATAGTATCGAAGATGGTGGTTGGGTTTGGGTTATGGCTAACGAGAAGGCAGAATTTGAATGTGTTCTTATCCATCAAGACAAGACAAAATCAGTCTGCCTGAGAACATCCTTTCCTTTATGAAGGAAAAGGGGTATAACATCACTATGGGCAATATGCTACAGATAGTTCAAGAACTGCATTACAGCGTTATTGGTGTCATGAGATCAGTCAATTTCTCCAAGGCAGAGATTGAGCTGGTATCTGAGATGGATGATTGCATGGTTAGTTTTTGCACTGCATTTTCTTTTGACTTGTACAGCATTTGGCTAATACTCTGTAGTTGAAAGTTCCAATTCCCCTATGTAATAGGGTGGCTGAATTTTCTGAATTTTGTTCTCCCATTGGATGTGATGTACAGTATGGACAATAGGTGGAAAGAAGAGAGGGATTCAGATGACTCTTCAGGCAGTAAATTATTCTTGGTGTTATGTATCCTACTTTGGTCAGGATAGTTTCAAAGTGAGGACTTGTCATGTGACTATAGAGTACGTCATTCCCTTTTGATTTGTTTGCCCTGTCTTATCCACTGTGGAATAGAGAAGGTGTACTTCTAGATGGAATCCACCTTCAAGGGGGATGGCTTGAAGAACTCACATTTCTGGTTGCTTGATCCTCACAATCTCTCATTCCTAAAGACCAAGAGCTAGAACACCCCCGCCTTCTGAAGATTTATCAGTGGAAGCTGTTGACAATGACCCTTCTTCTGCTTGGAAGGTTACCTCCGATGACCTCTTTCTTCTGCATCCATTGACAAAGGTATGTACAAACAGTTGGTAGGAACAGCTACTTATTATATTTGTAGGTTTCATTGAATGGCTCTTTGATGACTATTTTTGTGAATTCTTCCATTACCAACTCTGCTTCTATGTCAGTGCTAGCTATGAAGGAGATAACTACAGCAAAAGAGTCATGCACACGACTTCAGATTGCTTTCCAATAGCAAGGGACACACTCCTCCTGGACATGTGTCTCTCACTGTCTCTGGAAACCATGTAGGGGTGGCCATCAAATATCACCATGTTCCTGCCTGTTTCCTTACCCCAGCAAGCCCTAACACAAAGGATCAGGTTATGTTTGTCCTGTGAGGTGATTGGAGGGGTCGGTTCTGTAAGTTCATTAGATGGGCAAGAAAGGAAAAGAAGGCTATGGTCACTCTCATTCTAGTGGTCTTGTCACTGTGCAACAAGTAAGTGGTACTTCTTGCTGCAGACATCTGCCTGGCTGTCTCTCTGTAGCACATGTATAGTATGTAATCCCTGCCTCACCATTACCTTGCTGATCCCTCTTCCCACTAATCACAATCACATCACTATGCCACTCATATTCTTAATGCATTTACTGAAGTGAATATCTCTACATACCCCTTTTCCCTTGTCTCATTGCTCACATGCATTTACTTAAAGCCCTCCATGCCATTCACTTGCCTCCACCTCCACCTCCACCTCCACCCTTGCTGTGAACCAGAACATAAGTGTTGCTTATGTCCTCTGTCTATTTATACAAGTCTTCCTCTTCTTGTGCTCACCATCCCATCGTTGCATCGCTCACATGTACTCTAAGACTTACTTGAACCCTACTCACTGTCATTCCTTGTGCTGCACCTCTCATCACCATCATTCCCATCATCATGCCCTTTGACCATAGACTTACCCTCTTTATCTCAGCAAGTGTGAAAGTAACATCCTTCCCGCTGTCATTCTCCTCACCCCGCCACTCACATTGACTTGTTATCCCTTTCACTGAGTAAGTGATATCCTTCTAGCTTCGCACAAGCTGTGTCTTCTTACTCATTGCCACCTACCTTAGTCATGCCATCCTCGGTCAGTCAAGCTCTTCTTGATGTTGTTGGAGGCCATTGTGTCAGGCATATCAACCATATCCTACTAATTGCTATGAATCTTGATTTCTGTTCATTGGAGGGACAGGTTTTCTGTCATATACATATATATTTGTCATACTTTCCTTGGTTGAAGCACTGTTTTTTGTTCTAAACAATCATAAACCCTTTTCATTCATTCACCTCGCTGTAGTCCTTACAGTGTTTTACTTATTATAGATCTTGTGAACCAGGTTTAGACCATAGTAGACCCGCAGCGGCATCGCCCAGACTGAGTTCGGTTCACAACAACTACCCATTCACCACATTAGGTAAGCTTTTTTTCTTCATCCACAACCACTACCACTACTCATAGTCCTTGTAGTTAGTGCATTTTTTGCAGATCTTATAGCAGATCCTTGTTAAAAACAACCTTGCAATTCAGATTGTGATGAGGATGTGGAGACTTCCTGAAATGACCAAACCCACCAAAGGGTTGAGTGTTTGAGAACTAGAGCACTAGGGGTAGTCAAGTGAGATGGTAGTTTGGGAAAACTCCAGGAGAATAAGACTAAAGAGTCTCACTCTACTGGTTTATAGTATTTATACTACTAGTACAAATGCACGGACCATGCAGTGCTTATCTATGTATACTATACTAGGTATTGAGCTGGTACTACTGGGTAGCATGAGGCAACAAGTTGCAATGTGACTGGTGGATAAACATATCTGTGCATGCATGTATTAGACAGAGAGCATGAGGCGACCATGATGCATTGTTTGTGCAAGTTAGGAGTGTCTAGCCTCAAGATCAATATCATGGGATAGTAGTGGGCTTTGTGGGAAAGTAGCAATGAGGATATACCATAGAGAATGAAAGAGAAGAGTTAAACAGTTAACTGTTCTTCTACTATTGCGCAAGATAGGGGCTAATTACCATATAAGGCAAGTGTTTGTCAACCATTCTTCAATGGTTCGTCAACTGCACATCACCGCTAAATAGGGGTTAATTCATGTGAGGTGAATGGTTAATGATCAAGCAATAGGAAAGGAGTAAAGAGATAGCATCTGTGAGGTGAATAAGGCATTTGTAACACTTCCCTTTGAAATGCAGTATCCTTGACAAGGACGTGCTCAAGCCATATCCTTGTCACAAATGCTACATTTCAAATGTGCACCCTCCCACCTAACCCCAACAACAGGTGAGTGAAAACAAAGCTTTCAATATCTTATATTGACATTGCTATAGTTTCAAGCAATCTTGCTAACATGATGTGGCATTGCAAGGGATGCTCACACATCCTGCTTATTGTTGCATGCATTCCTATTGAAGTCATTCTGTCATATACTCATTGCATATAGGCAATAGTAGCTTATTATCTATTGCCATCAACACATATGACATGGACTGCTTATTGTTTTGGGCAACAGCTTATTCTCCATTGCCATCTCCTTAGTGATATCTGGGTGACCACCTGGAACAATGGTATGATATATATTTGTTGTGAATCCTTGATTTTATCTAACACACTACATGCCCTCATTTTTATTCTCCAGTATAGCAAGGATTATGAACACTACCTTTGATCAGTATCTGTTGGTCGCTCTGGAGTTGAACTCAGGTGACACCCCACCACAACCCAATCCAATTTCTGCTGTTCAGGCTGTGCTGTTGTGGACTTGTCAGAGTGCCCCTAGCAGCTCATGACCAAACAACACCCCTCCTCCATCTGGTAAGTCTTCAGATATCATTACACTGCATTCTGACTTGTCTCCAGGTGATTTTTCTTTCTCATTCCCAGATATCTCTGAAAGTATTGCCTCACCTGGAGTTGCCATGTCTCTTTCAGCTGGAAATGACTCTCTTCCTGACATTGACATGACTGGTATTAATCTATGGGCTGCTCCAATGCAGAGACTCCATAAGATAGACTCTTGGACTCTAGCACAAGAAGGAGAAGCTAAGAAGAGGAACTTGTCTGCTGTATTCCAGCCATGTGATGAAACTGCTAGGCAGCTCTTAGTATGTGTTGCACATGCTTGAAGCAACAGTCAAACTCATTTATCCTGATGGGTATTACAATTGAGTAAAGTTATTTTGAAGGAGGTAGATTACTTGGACAGTATGCACCAATCCTTGTACTCCCTTAGGTCATGCTTCCATAAAACTGTTCAAGTGTGTATCTAGTCCCACTTGTAACGGCTGTCATGTTCATCTTTTATTTTCTACTAGGAACTCAAATCACAAAAAGAAGAGACTATCTTGCAAATGCAGTCTGAGCAAATGGTGCTTATGCATCAGCTATGTAGTAATCTAACAGAAAAGGAGTTGTTCTTCTCCAAGCAAGAGGTGAGAATTACAGAGTATTGTTTTTTGGAGAGGGATTACATTATAGCTTTTCAAGCTAATGTGATCAAAGGAACTCCAATCCAACATTTCTTCTCTCTCAAAGAAAGCTGGAGAGTAGATGCAAGCTTATATGCACACACTTACTGAAAAGGATGCATTGATTGAGCACCAAGCTCAATTACTTAAAAAGCTAAAGCAGGACATTCTTCTTCTGATGGAGAATTTCTATCAAAATGGGAAGAATGGAATACAACCCAAACATTGATAGCACCAGCACAAACACTGTGGGAAACTCACAGAGACTAGTTCCAAGGAGTGATAGACTTGAGTGTAGGGATAAAGTGAGTCTCACAGAAGATGGGAGAAGAGAACAGAGATGTTTAGTAATTGGTACAGACTGTAAGGCCTGGTTTATATACATGTAAGATATGTTTGTACTTATGTACTCCTATACTATATATGGTAAATAGAAAGTCATACCATAGAACATTATGAAATGACTAGAAATAATGTGTCAGCTGATCTATCACATGCCAAGACACAATGACTGATACATCAGCCGGTCTTACTAATGGTTAGTAATCATTGACATGTCATATCATAGGTAAGAGTCTAGACTATTGATAAGAAAATTAAGAAAAGGTTAAACCTTAATCTATCATTCTTGACACTTTCCAAGCAAGTAGAAAAAATGACTGTGAGTGCATACACCCTATATAGAGATTTCACTCAAATATCATTAGGCTAAGAGGGAGTCAGAGCTATTAGCATTAAAGCAAAGAAACGAAAATAATATCATGCAGCAATTGAAGGTACATGTTGTTGCAATTTCACTCAATTGGGTTCCATAATCATACATTTCATACTGTATCCAGCAGCTACAAGATGCTCATGTGATGCTACAACCTATCCATCCAACATTGCTGTCCCACCAATCATCACTGTTTCCTGTCATGCCCCAGCCCCAGCAAGTGTCAGGCTTGTCTGGAAGTGCCTGCCATAATCCCACACCCCCAGGGACTGGGGCTCAATGTGCCAAGGTAAGATTTAGCACCCCCTCGTCTCATTATATTCACTTCTTGCCAGGCAAATCTTGCACCTTCATCTCACTCCCCTGAGGAAGTCAATGCTGAACTGATAGCACAGCAGGTGTATTCACTACTTGTGAAGAATTCCTCCACACCCTCTACACCATCCCCACCATCCATGTCACCTCAAGGATGACACTGCAGGGTGCCAAGGAAGATTCAAGAATTTAAGCATGAAATTGATATGGATAAAGAACAAAACATGAATCTAGTACATTTCACTCTCCACATCATGCAATACCATACCATGTCTATGTCATAACACCAGAAGCACTTTATCACCTTTTCCAAGAGGTCTTTCAAATGACAAAAGAGGAAGATTTCTTACTCACAGCCGGTCCTTCTCTGGAGGACTTGAAATCATTTGCTGAGACAGGCATGAATGGTCCAGACCCTTTTGATCTTCAATGGGACTTTGATCATTCCATCTCATCGGACTGGAATCAGGTGGTTATTGGCATGCTTGTAAGCAAGTTAGTAGAATTGTGGAGGAGGAATAGTGGACCATGGCACCAAAGTTGCATGCCTATTGGATAGAAGTCATTACCCAGAAATTCAGTTGTATCTGAACCATAGTGTTGAAGGCCAAGCCCTCTATCCTGGACAGCCATTCAGCTGAAACAGGTGACCAGGTAGCTGATAGGCTAGTCAGAGCTAAAGAGGAAAGCCTAAAGAAAGCTAGGCAAGATGCTAGTAGGATATCAGTTAGTGATTGCATGATTTCTATGGTCTCCACTATGTTGAACAAAATATAGAAGTATAAATGACGTTTACAGGCTACTAAATTTGCTACACAGATGAGTGAAGAAAGTGGCTTGAACAAGGACACCCACATGTGGAGATTCCTGCATGATTGTCAAGACATTGAGTAGTGATGGTATGAGCTCTGATGAGAGTGGTGAAGATGACATGGAACTGATCTTCTTCACCTCCTTCATGCCATGGCGGAGGGACAGGTGAGAGAGCTGAAGATAATTGATACATCTTGCACTCCCCCTACCAAGGGTGCAACAGCTGCCAAACACATCAAGTCTACCAATGTTACATTGCAGACACCAGTCAGAGGATTGCCACCACAATTTTACAACTCTGTCTGGCTTGTGAACAATTAGAAAATGGCCTCTGAAGAATCCTTTCAATGGCTGGATGTTACAGTCTACTAAGGGGATACTCATTTTCTCAACTGCTACACTTGTTCATTCTCAACTGCTACACTTGTTCGTTCTCATGTCTACAGACTCATTCTCTCACCATACATGGTTGTATTCATAGTGGGGTTGTCCTCCATAACTACTAGATATGCTTCCCAATCTCTTTCTCTTCAAGGCTCACACAGTGCCCTGCCCCCAATACTCTATATAGACTTCCTTTCCACTTCTGTTCTGCATTGCCTTATTCAGACTTCTCTATTGCGGAACTCAATTTGTATTTTGCTGTGCACTTATACTTAAACATAACTTGCTGCTGTGCAGCAAGTCACACTTGTATGGAGATAGGACACCTTTGAGCTTCCACTCCTTTATTTTTCTTTTCTATCTCTCACATGGACCAGGGGCCTACCATATAAATAGTCTCGCTTTGCTCACCATGCATTTTCCCTAAGCTAGTTCTACACAATATCAGCATTGTTTCTAGTCACCTCTAAGTTCTAGTGAGCCCATCATCAGTACCTAGGATAGGAGAGACCTGCGTAGGCTTTGCATCGTCTTGAAGCTCGGCACCATCCTTCAATGTTCCCTCATCACCCTTCTGTCCTTTCATGCTATGCTTCTTCGACCCATATCACAGCACATCACTGTATGTTACAAAAGAACTAGCTTTTCCCCTTGTCTCTACTATCATGTAGAGGACATTCCCCCACTCCACTATATCTCGCTTCGGCAGGTTTAGAACGCCTTCAGGCTCCCCTCTCTCTTCCTCTGGTTCTACAACTCCTACCATGGACCATCCTTTACATTCCTCCCCACTTCTGCATATCCACTGGGCACTTGTGGATATCAACCTAAGCCAAGGTTGGAACCTTGACAACCTCCCTTCTGCCTCTGAATTAGCTGCCATCCCCTTCCTGACTCTTGCATCCCCTATAGTTCCTGATGAGGAACCTCCTTCTATTTTTCATGACCCCGACCTGGAACCGACCAGCACAGACATCGACATTGACCTGGCTCTAAAAGATGAAATGATATCAGAAATCAAGGCTGCCCTCCCTAAGGACTTTATGGGGGAGGCTGAGGATGCCAACAGATGGCTCCTCACTATGGACGCCTACTTCACTATCAACAATAGGCTTTTCACAGATCAGACCAAATCCCTTACTTTTCTCAACAAGATTAGCAAGAGCCATGGAAAAATCTTTGCTGAAGGATGGCTGATGAAACTTTAGAACCCCCTCATTCCCGAAGACTTAAAGACCTTCACATGCATGAAACAGGCTTTTGAGACCGCTTTCTCCCCCTATGACATAGCTGCTAAGGCTAGGATCAACCTCTTCAAACTCCATTAATCTGCTGGAAAAAGACTCTGAGGGAATGTGAAGCAATGGGTTCACTGTGTACACTTCACAGTTCCAACTTCTTGCCGAGAAGTCTGGAATCACCGACAAACATGCTCTTATGGAGTGATTTGTCCAAGGCCTCATCCCTAAGCTCACCATGATGATCCTGTTGTGCAACAAGATTCTGGATGACTACAAGGATTGGATAAAGAAAGCTGGCCAGTTCTCCAAACAACTATGGAGGATTGGGGACCTATGATGGGGCATGCCACACATTCTGGCCCCTCCTCTCCAAACCACAAGGACTTGTACACAATGAACATAGATGCCATACACCTATCACCAACTCAGCATGCTGAGTACATGTGTAAAAATCAATGCTATATATGCCATAAGATTGGCTGTAGGTCTTCCAACCACACCGGATCCAGAACTGACCAGACAATATGTCTCCGCCTGACCACATCCTCCAGACACTCTGCACATCCAACTTACAAAGTCCCACAACAATGGGCACAGACCATCACCACAAAGGAGGAGGATGATGAACTCTTGGCTTACCTAGAAGCAATGGGTAGCACTGAGAAAGGCACCATGATTAAGATCCTCAAAACTGCTTTTGGGGAGGGCAGCTCATCTGTGGATGAGGAGGAAGGCTACCAAGCCATGGCTGAGGTACAATCAGCCTCGTACCAAGAGTGCCAAAAGGAAGAGACCAGGGCAGCACCATGAGCCAGGACTGTATAGTCTGGACCATGAACAAATAGGTTTTCTGCTATTGCACCAGTGGACCTTTGGACAACCACCCCGGAGGAAGATATAGATAATATTCTGTGCACATATGCAAATGGTAATAATTTCCAACCAATGCTGGAAGCAGAAGCAGCTACTTCCACAGTTCAAGGGACAGGGCTTGGACCGCAGCCTTCTTCAAAAGAGACCACCATGAGAAACACAGTCAAACACAGAATCAAGGTGGTAAGAGTGGTGAGTGAAAAGGAAGGTACTGGAACTGACTGAGACTGAGTGGGACCCAACCCACCAACCACATATGGCAAAATGCTGGTTTCTGTGAAGAAGCATGTGTGATAGGTGGAACTGACCACCACACATGGCCTGGGACTGGAACCAACCAGTATCCCGCAACTTCTGGAACCAACCAGGGTTTTTAAAGGGCAGGAATGAGTCAACGTCATACCCTGCCCATACTTCTTTTTCTCTTAGATGTTCTCTAGTGTTTGTGTCAGGAGGTTCTTCCCAATCCATATCCATGCCTGTTACCCTCTACCCTCCTGACTGCACTACATTCAAAAGCATTGACACAAAAGCCCTTATTGACTCTGGAGCAACTGGATGTTTTATTGACTATGCTACAGTGGTGGCATGCAACATTCCCACCACATGACTCAAGACTCCCCTGTGGGTGAGCAATGTTGATGGATCTCCAAACAAAAATGGCCTAATATGAAAACAGGCATTGGTGGTAATTCAACTCAGAGAGTTCACTGAACTCCAAGACTTCCTTGTTATTGACTGTGGCAAGGACAACGTCATCCTTGGGCTCCTGTAACACACAGGTTTTGACTGAGTGTGCTGTGATACAGGTTAAAGAAGCATAGCACAAAAGGACAGAAGGGTGATGAGGGAACACTGAAGGACAGTGTTGAGCTTCGAGATGATGCAAAGCCTAAGCAGTCTCTCCTATCCTAGGTATGACAAGGTGCTCACTAGAACTCAGAGGTGACTAGAAACAATGCTGATATTGCATAGAACTAGCTTAGGTGAAAATATATGGCAAGCAAAGCAAGACCATTAATACAGTAGGCCCTTGGTCCATGTGAGAGATAGAAAAGGAAATAAAGGAGTGGAAGCCTGAAGGTGCTCCACCTCCATATAGGTATGACTCAATGCACAGCACAAATATGAAACACAAACAGAGTTCCGCAAAGGAGAAGTCTAAATAAAAAAAGTGTAGCAGAAAATGAATACCCCCTTCGTATGGTTGAAGCACCTGTGAGACCTTTATTTAGAACTCCTCTTCTTCATTGACTTGATAGTTGGTTGGGTCATAGTCATCAAGTGAATTGTGGTGAGTTGGGCAAAACTCATCAGAGTGTCCCAATTCTCCACAAAGGAGACAGCAACAATGTGGACAGAAGGCCTGGATGTGGCCAGGAGCGGTGCAGCAGCAGAGAGGACATTCATAGTGTGGGCAGTTGGCCCAAAGATGACCTCGTTCATTACAAGTGAAGCAATGGACAAGAATAGGATGAGCAGGGGGAGTCAGAAGACAGTCTATGTTGATGGGGCAGGAGGAGGAACTGGGCACTGGCGAGGGACTCACTGCAAAGTCCTTGTTATAGTAACTGGAGGAGGGGAATGGAGTTGCCTATCTCTGCTTTCCTCAATTTCCATGAAAATGTTTGCCCACAACTCATGTGGCAGAAGAGGGTAGGCCAAATGAAACCTTTCCACCACACCATTTGAGGTTACAAGGATGGCAGGTGGGCATAGGAGTAGTGGGATGTTCTCAAGCAGGAAGAACATTGGCAGGCTTGGGGGTTGGGGTTCCCTGTCCAAGGAGAGGGATGGTGGCAAGCAAAGCAAGGATGTTGGGCTGGTTGGTGGGAAGAGCATCAACATTTCCGGAACAATGATGGCTGCCAGATCCTCCAGAAGCAAGAGTATTTCCTGTTAGAGTAGAATTGTTCACTATATTACTGCTTACCTAAGAACTGTACAGTACCTAGATTATCTCGTAGCCACTTGTCCTACCATATGTTGTCTGTTATCACAAATAACATCTGCCGCTTCATCCCACATCGCTCACATCCCATTCCTGGCACATGACTTTTCAACATTTCCCTCTCAGGAAGGTGGGCGAGTGGCTGGTGTTGGGGGAGGTGGAATAAGAAGTGGGATACAGTCAGAATGGAAGTCAGAGGATGAGGAGGGGGAGTCTGGGGTGATGGTGGAGTCATCTGCCCACAGTGGTTCAGATTCCCATACTCTAGAGTAATCCCAGGCCCAAGGGATGGTTGGGATCATTGTCCAAGTAGTATCCTTGAAGGTTGGCAGATAAAGTGTTGAAGATGGGTCTAAGTACATGATTGAAAAGGGGTCCTGGAAGTCCATGGAAGACATTGTCAAATCCATGATCATGGAGGGCGTCCAGAATGGTGTCTCTTGATTCATGGATTGACTGTTCCATGACAGTGGCATAGACAGACAGAGTCCCATCTGGGAAGAGTTGTGAGTGGATGGTACAAGCAGTGGCATATGTATGAAAGATGATGACCAAAGATTTGAGTATTGGTCAATCTCGAAAGGCTGGTACGCTGAGTATGGCAAGTGCAGCTGTGGGGTTCTCAAGGGTAGAGGCATAGAGGATTCATTGGGAGCATTCTGGGAGTTGGTAGATGTGGACAGGCAGTTGGTGTGGGATGACATTGAGTGATGAAGTCGACATACATAAGTGAGGTGGGAGCATGATAGAGGAGCAAGGGCTCAACTTAAGAATGGGTAAGAGGCATTTTCAGAATGGGGGGAAGGCAACAGGATCTCTGGCCTTATATTCATTGAGGAGGTCCACAGCATGTCCAATATTGGACTCTGGTTCCCAGGTGTTTTCAAAAGATGGATAGCCTTTCCATAAAATGAGGTAGTGGTGGTGGTAAGTGGAACCCCAATGGGCTAGGATTTGGTCAATTTCAAATTCTTCTTCCCTGTCTATTACATCCAGCAGAAGTGGAACAAAATTTGGTCCGTGTTCCACAGTCTCTCTATATGGGGTAAGAAGGGAGGCATGGAAGGTGTTGTGAATTTTCCAGGTGTGTGGTAAGTAGAGTTTGTACAAAATGGGCAATATGACTTGTGTGATTTTGAAGGGTCTCTCACATTGAAGAGCAAGTTTGTGAGAAGGGTAGCAGAGTCTCAGGTTACAGCCCTTGAGCCATACCTTATCTCCTACTTTCGAGAGTTTGAATTTAGAAGTGACACATTCTTTCATGTATCATTGGGTTTTTTCATGGGCAGCAGTGGCTTCCTTGCGAGCCTCATTGAGGTCTCCAAGACATTTTTCTAAGGTGGGTAAGAAGGTGGTAGTTCCGATTGATGGATAGGCCCTTGGCTCATATCCTAGCATAAATGAGAATGGTGTCTTTCCCATTATGGAATGGACAGAGGAGTTGTGACAGTACTCTGCCATTGGTAATAGGTCCAACCATCGGGTGGCATTTCCTTGGCAAAAGATCCAAAGATAGGTTTCCAATTCCTGATTAATCCATTCCATCTCTCCATCAGTTTGTGGATGGTATGCAGAAGAGAGGAGTGGATGATACTTGAGGAGTCTGGCCAGGTCTAGAGCAAAGGCTGAGGCAAATTGTGGACCACAGTCCAAAATAACCTTGTCATGGAGTTCAAAGCAGGGAAAGACCTTTTCAAAGAAGAGTTGCACAATGCCCTCAGCACCTGCACTCTTGTGAGTTGGAGTGAAAATCACCCCCTTTGTAAGGCCATGGTTGACCACAACCATAACTGAATCATATCCTTTAGACAGCAGCAAGTCTGTGATGAGTGTTACGCTTGGTCCGGGTAGGAACGAGCGTAGCCTTTGAATGGTCAAGGGACAAGAGTGTCGAGTCAAAAGTACGACGAGGACTTATAGAACGGAGGGTTGAAGGTCAAGGGGACTGGGCTGAGACCAGTAGTTCAGAGGTTCAAGGGAGCTGGGCTGGAACCAGCGGAGGGCAAGGCAAGAGCAAAATGGATTGTACACAGTACAAGAAGACAAAGGAGCTCAAGCGTGGGGAAACGCCAGAGCAGTATCTACGGCTTATATATGTTGGATATACAAGCATTGAGGGCAGGCATAGAAAAGAGTAGAAACGGATGGAAGAAATGATGACTAAGTAAATGGGGACCGTCGGGACGCCGATGGGAGGAACACGTGAGAGGAATGTGTCATCATGGAAGAAAGAAAAGATAAGTCCATGGAGAGAAGATGAGACATGTCGTTGATGCAAAATAAAAGGAAAGAGAGAATCATAACAATGAGACCAACCAAAAGTGTGGAGAAGGGGTGAGTGGAAGCAACCAGAAGGGGGGTAAGCAGCAGTATAGTGGGATGAGTGTTGACTTTGTTGGCCTGGCAGATGGTGCAGCCTTAAACAAAGCGGCACACAAACGTGGTGTAGAGACTGGTATGTCTCTGTGCTTGTATTCCTCATATTCTGACCTCTGGGTATCTTCCTGAATCACTCCACTTGTACTCCATCAACTATAGCCCAAGACTGGTGCTACTCTGGTACCCCGGTATCAATGGTCTAGCTTAGTCTACCCTCTGTGTCACAGTTTGTATTGTCATTTTTCACTGGCATTTTGTTTATCCCCTTTTTGGTATGATATGACTTGAACTGACATGTATTACTGTGACCCTTAGGGGTCATTGTTATTTCTCAAAGTGTTCTTTGATCATAGTTAGGGTCTGGGTATGCCTGGACTATAAAAAAATCTTGTACATTGGATTGAATTCAGCTTGCATTTGGCTCACAACTACCATCACTGTCACTGTCTACTGCCTACAGTCTGAATGTCTATCAACTAATGTCCTCATGTCTTGCCTCTCCTTGCCAACACCTCTACTGTTGACTGGACTACCAGTCTGACTACTTGGACTAATCACCAACAACCAGTCTTCTACTGGACCACTGGGCTGATCTCTCCAGACTTCTCTCCTGTTCTTTCCCCACTTTCTCAGAGTCCCTTTTCTCTTATGCTAATCCAGTAGGACTTGTCCTACCATACAGACTAGCATCTTTACAACTGGAGCCCACTGTGAGGGACTCACAATGGAGTTCCAGAAGAAGAAGTCTTCTTCAATCTATGACCCAGTGCCAAGAGCTTGAAAATTTTCTCGACTATTTCCAGAATTTGCAAATTGACAACAAGTCCAAACTCCTTCACCTGGTAATGCCCCACAATGCTCAATACAACTGACATGATCTCCCTACTTTAGCTGACCTAGGGATCAGCCTCTTGACAGACTACAACTCATACCCTTTATCACCAATGCAGAACTGGTCTAATTGGTCTGGTACTTTCCGCTCTACCTCCCCATCACTGCATTTGGCTAGAAACCTGTCATCAGAACTTATACAGGCCCCTATCAACCACATCGCCTATGCTGATGAAGCTCAGGGTGAACTAAGTGAACACCCTAGCTTTGACAGTCAGCTGTCTGGAGCATATATATTCTTGACTCCACCAAGGAACAGGGCATTCTCTATTTCCTGATTTTCTTCACCACTCACACCACTCACATCTGACTCTTCAACATGATCAGAACCATCCCACTCATCTTCAGAATCATCCTTGCCATCCCTCTCGTACTTCTTTAAACCCTCTGCTGTTTCCTTCCGAGACTTACCACTACTAGCAGACTTTGCTCCAAGTCATGCTACCACATTGTCATCTAGCCTAGTAACATTCAGGCTATTGTCCACCCACACAGTACTAGTCCATCCCATTCCACCATCTCACCACTTATTCCCTCTGCTACCCATGCCTAACCGCTTACCTGTTCCACTGCCACCACAGGGAGTCCCAATGGCTAACCCCATACCTCAGATGCCCCTTCAAGGCACTTCCAACGCTCCCAAGTTCAACAGAAAAACCCTGGCTTCACTGCCTCAGTTTTTAGAGGACGTCAATCAACTCGCCACCACATCCAGTCTCACACCAGCTGAGATGATCCAGGCTGCTATATAATATGCAGACCTTGAGGAATCTGAAGGTTGGGAACTCCTTGATGAGGCAGATGCCATCCCTGCTGTATGGGCAGACTTCATGGTTGTGGTGAAACTTATGTATCCCGGTTGTGAAGGAGCTAACTGCTACTGCTGTGCTCATATTCAGTACATGGTACAAGAATTTCATGCTAAGCCCATGCACACTATCAAGGAATTAGGAGAGTACCAACATAAATTTATGAAGGTCATGAAGCTCCTCATTCAAGGGAGGAAGCTCTCAGACTTAGACCATGATGTACTCTTCCTCTCCAATCTACTGGAAAGTCTTGAAGCCCAAGTTTGCCAACACCTCCTCATTACGAAAACCACTCACCACCCATCTGACCCTTACCCAGTCGCTGACATTGTCAAAGCTACCAAGTTTCTACTCACCAGTTTAGCCCTTTGTATACTTTCATTGTCTGCTTATACTGCTGCACCTCCACCTCAGCCATACTACCCTACATGGGCCTCACCAGGCCCATCTGTATCCATCCCTCAGACCACACCACCAGTCTCTACTCCAGCTATCAAACTTGAACAGACTGCCGTCCAAGTTGTTAATAGAAACTGTGCCTTCTGTGCAGACCCCACCCATTTTATGGGCAACTGCCTCCACATTGAGGCATACATACAGACTGGTAGAGCTCATTGTGGCCTCAATGGCCGACTTTGTCTTCTGGACAGTTGACACATACCATGAATTCCAGGGACTCACTGTCTCAGGGACTACTTAGACTGACTTCCACTGCCTATACCTACTGTTCCCCAACTGCCATCTACTGTCACCACAGGTATTGTCTTGCTTACCTATCCTGATACCAACACTATCCTTGACATTGAGCTGTTGATCTTCTTAGTCCTGGTTGATGATTTGAAAGATGATGAACCCATAATCGGTTATCCAGACTTCAAACCCCACATTGCTCGAGCTTGGGCATCGTTTCAGGCTGACAAGGGTAAGGCTAAAGGCCCTAAGATGTGCTTTGATGGTGTCAAGATGCCACCTCGCAGGACTGGTTGTCCCGGTCATTGCACTGCTATGGTAACTAAGGAGATTATTTCTCCAGCAGTTGAGGCAGCACATAATACCACTCCCAAACCTACACAGCCTGCAGCCCTAGTAGCATCTACCTCACAACCCTCTTCTTCCTCCCCCAATAGTACCATTCCCACTAGACCTGCCAGACTAACAATGCTTCTATTGTCCAAACTGGGCAATTTAGGTACACCTTTCCACTCAAAGACGACACCACTCCTAGGCAAATTGTAGACCGGGTACTAGAGACCACCATCCCTGTACCAGTCAAAGAGCCATTGTCCATTGCCCTAGAGTTTTGTAAACAACTCCAGGAACTTTCTACTACCAAACATATTCCCATATCCACTAACATTGTGCAGATCAACAAACCCTCCAGTAGAGATCCCAGCTCTGTGGAGTGTGAATTTGGGAACCAAGTTCACCGGAATGATGATGGCCTCATTGTAGTGCACCATAGCATTCCATTATGATCCCTCAAAGCCAAGGTAGTCAACACTGGCACAACTCTTGCAGCCATCTTGGACACCAGATCAGAGATTGTTGCTGTGCCCAAATGGGTGTGGACGTCTCTTGGTCTGCCTGTCAGATCAGACCACGTCATGACTATGTCTAATGCAAACACAAGCATGGAGTCTACCATCAGAGTACTTGAGAATCTCTGCCTGGGCTTCAGTGCAGGCGAGGTCTGTTTTTAGGTGCAGGTAGTTTCCAGGACCAATTTTGACCTCTTACTCAGCCAACCCTTTCACTGTCTTATGAGCATGTCTACTGATGATTTCCCTGATGGCACACAAACTATCACACTTCGAGACCCCAACCCCAGTAAAGAGTACAAGATGTCAACTCACCCCTGGACTGAAGAATGTCCTCAGTTTCATCAAGGTATAACATGTGCTAACCACCAATCCATTGTGGAAATGGGTTTTTAGATCTTGATGAGTTGCTGAAGGGCTGGGGAGATTTCTATACCATGACTGCTTTGAACTTCTCATACACCACTGCTTCATCTCCAGACTGGCCCCCTTTTGCAGGTCTATCTACGGACAAAGGACCATTGACCCCTTCACCCACTTACTCTTTCATCTCTACCACACAGTCCATTCTATCCCCTTCCCATATATCTGTGCTTTCTTTTATGTACAATTTTGATTCTGTCTCCCATTCTCTGGCCTACAAACCAGTAGCCAGAAAGATCTGGTCTATCATGGCTCCTCATGATGAGAAATACCATGTATTATGCTGGTTACTGGACGATCCACTTGCCAGACTTATACCATTACCTACTAATCCTCTGGACTTCATACAGGGGAATCACTTCACACAGGAATAATCAGATAAACTCAACCTCAACCCCACCAACTGGCTATGGCTGGAGGAACTCAAGTTCGTCCGGTGGATAGTTCTCAACCACAAGAGCACCTTTGCTTGGATCCCAACTGAGTGAGGATGCCTCAACAAACAATACTTCCCACCGGTCAAGATTTCCACTGTTCCTCATACTCCATGGATCCTATGCAACATCCCCATCCCACCATCATCATGGGACCAGGCCATTCAGATCATCAAAGACTGGATTTCCTCCAGCATCTATGAGCTGTCTACTGCTGCTTACTGGTCTTGCTGGTTCTACATGCTCAAGCAGGATGGAAAGATGCTGTGATTGGTCCACAACCTCCAGTCTCTCAATGCCATGACCATACAGGACTCTTCCAACCCCCCCTTTGTTGAGCACCTTGCTGAGTCATTCAGCGGGTATGCAGTCTATGGTATGATGGATCTGTTCACAGATTATAACCAGCGCCCATTGCATCTCGAGTCATGAGACATGATGACATTCAATAGTCCGCTCAGTCCCCACTGTCTCACTACTCTTCCTATGGGTCATACTAATGCCATCCAAATCTACCAAGCCAATATGGCCTTCATTTTACAGGACAAAATACCTCACCACACCATGCCATTTATTAACAGCCAGTCAAAACCAAGACAACCCGGTTCCAGGGACTAGATGGCTCATTCAAGACCATTCCAGAGAACTCAGGTATTCATAAATTCATCTGGAATCACCTCACCGTCATTCACAGAATACTCCAATGCCTCCAAAACATTAATGCAACCATCTCAGCCAAGAAGTTTGTCCTTGCTGCCCTGGACGCTACCATAGTCAGGCACAAGTGTACCTTCAAAGGTAGAGTCACCCATGAGAATAAAGTCCAGAAAATCCGTGATTGGCCAGATTGCGAGACCATCATGCAAGTCCATGGGTTTCTAGGAACCTGCAAAGTGGTCTATATTTTCATCCGGAACTTTGCTTCTATCTCTCAACCGTTTGTCGATCTAACATGTAAGGATGTCTCCTTTGAATGGGGTAATGCTCAGCAAACTGCAATGTGCCATCTCAAGGACAAGATCATCTGGTCTCCTGCACTCTGGTGGCTGGACTATGAGTCCAGCTGAGTGGTAGTCCTTGCTGTGGACACTTCCCTTATTACAGTTGGTTTCATTCTATCATAGGAAGGTGAGGATAGCAAGCACTATCCAAACTGGTTCTGTTTGATTAGCCTCATGAGCATTGAGAGCCACTATTCACAGGCCAAGTTTGAATTATATGGACTGTTCTGGGCACTCCAAGCAGTCTGTGTATTCATCTTTGGAGTCCCAAATCTTGTTATTGAAATGGATGTGAAATATGTCAAGGATATGATTAATAACCCTGACCTCCAGCTGAATGCAACCATCAACAGGTGGATTGCCAGTATTCTCCTCTTTCATTTCAAACTTCATCATATCCAAGCTGCTAAACACACTAGGCCAGATGGTCTTTCTCACTGTCCTCACTCCAATGATGACCCACTGACCTGCACAAAATCCATTATGTGCTGAATCATGGTTATATTTCTCTCCTAATAATCTAGCTTAACCAGTGGTTAGTATTTACACCATAGGTAGCCTACTATGCAAACTACCTACCCTCCAACTTTTAGTCTGATAGCTTTAATCCTTACAGAGATATTGATAAATCTCTAGTAACATCTCCATATTACCATTGTGTACCCAAAACACAAATGCTCCCATTACTCTATACATAGACAATTAGCCCCTAGATAGATTAGATAATCATGTACTACACAGCTTGACCTGCACAGCCTACATATCACATGACCACTTGCCTGCTTAGGATGCTGCCCAAATTGCCATCCAAGCTCAGCAGTGAGTCACATTGTCAATAAAGCATTCAAACAGAATGTACAGCCATAAACCTGTACAGGGGGATTGTGACTCATGAGTACAGCCTTGTCTAAGTCATCATGAGTCATGAATGAGTAATGTAGAATCAGCCTTGCCACACAGCAATCCTAGTCATTTAGTATACACACTTATTCACATTCATATTTGGCAGGTAAAATGACTCACAACATAGCCTCAAAGCTGCTTGATGTAGATACACAGCCTCATGTAAAAACAGTATATAAGGAGTGGAATTTTGGCAGTAAAAAAAGAGATTCTAAGAATAGAATTCTCATACAGTTTTAGTTCATAGAAGTCCCCAGACAGGACAGAGATCTCTTACATACTTTGGTAGCTAGTACTTAGCAGAAAACACTACCAAATATAGGAAGCCACTAGGCAGAAAAGCTCCTAACCTTCTTATCTAAGCCATTACTAAGTGGGTTAATACACAGCCACCTGTAACCTAAGCAAATCTAGTTTAGGAATACTTAGTACTTGCTAGACACTTCATAGAGATCTTGCTGACATACATTTCACTCCAGTTTCCCAATAAAGAAGGTTTATAAATAACCCATATTGCGTGAGAACTGAGTGACCCTTTAGGGAATTTTCCCACACTTCATCATTTGACATAGCCACCACAGATTCCCAGGAATCTAGCTTTTCTTTTAATAGGCATATATTCACTGTAAGACCTATAACTTTGTATACACAACCAAACATCCCATACTCTCACCCCTGAATAATACTACATATAGTAGTATATTCACACCTTGAACAGCAACACAGCTAGTCTTAGGATTGCCTCACAACTTAGAAGTACAAATCTTTACACTTCTTTAGCTAGATACATCTAGTAACTCATTAGCCTCTATTATTAGGAATAGTCTAGAAATTCCTTATACCTTTAGAACCTATAATAGCTAGGATCAAAGCCAACCCTTTTACCTTGATTA